>PVIA01012944.1:0-35006 GCA_004024845.1 Tonatia bakeri
ACAAAAGATTCCTTAAGGGTTTGGAAGATGGTAGTGCCTAGAATGTTTCATTGGAAATGTGAAATCTTTAGTGATTAAAATGGTGGGTTTTGGGTAAACTAAAATGAACAAAAAATATAGTGTTTGTATAGAACAAAGGAAATCATATTCCAGAAAAGGTAAACAGACTAGTTAAGCTAAAACAGAGTTTCAGGGAAAAGAGTTGGGGGATGACTTCAAGAGATTTGAATCTTAAAATGCTATGTCAAGAAATTTAAACTTTGTCTTGAGTAAAAGAAGAGCTATTAAAGTTTCTTTTTGATAGAGGGTGACTTTATTGAATGCAGTGATTAATGAAGATTGAGCTAGAGAAACATTGAATGCTATAATTAGGAGATTGGAAAAGAATACCTAAAGGGAAACTGATTTAGAACTTTATCACAGTTATACATACATGAACTTATAAGAGCTTGTATTTAGTATTTTCAGCAAGAAGCATCAATAAAGAATAATATAATTTGTCCCATGATACAAATTGATAATATTGTCATTTATCTAAATTTTTTGCATTACAGAAAAGGATGTTACATAAACAATTTGGAGTATTTTTGCCTTGTGTAATTAGAAGGAAAATTTTTATTAAACACAAAAATTATAGAAATTATGGTAGAGAATCTACCTTTGGTTATATGAAAATTTGGTTTTAAAGATTGATATTGGGTTGATATAACCATAGAAAAATTATCTGGAGACAGTTTGTCACATGAGCTTAGAACTGGAAAGAAATAGCATGTAAAGTATTCACCCATGTAATACGAAAAATAGAGACATTTATTGAAGATACAAGATACAAGAAAATTGTACATAGGACAATGATACCTCAGTCCCCGTCAAAGTAGGCACCTTGGGACCTCACACAGTTCTCCCAGTGCCATTAGAAACTGCACCATGATGTTCCTTCTGCTCTGGTTGCAGGAGCTGTGGAACAGATTTTGCCATGACACATTTCATGTCAAAATCTCAGACACTAGTTTTTAGAATCCCCAAATCAGCTTCTATTTCTCACACCGTAAGTCAACAATCTGTTGATTGCAGCCCATAAACAGTCAACATTCTGAGGCATTCTGCTTATTTCAGGTTTTCCAGAACATAGACCACTTTCAACAGATTCTTGATCATCTTTGAAGTGTTTGTGCCACCCTCTTATTTGTACTGCACTCATTGCATCATTCCCGAAAGCCTTCTAAATCATCTGAATAGTTTCCACAGAAGAATGGTCAAGCTTAAAACAAAATTTGATGCAGATTTATTGCTCTTCTTGCTCAGTTATTTTGAATGTGACAGCCACACTACAGCATGCATGGTTGCTCAATGGAGTCTACTGCCCCCACTGACTGGTACAGTGAGGTTGTCATTGTTCACACATGCACATTCCAGTCCACTTTCCTTGGTTACCAGGTTACATTGATGTCACACAAACTGTTCTTGTTATATTAACAATGGCTGGACTTTTTCCAGACAGACCTTGTATACAGTGCCAATATTAGTAACATAAATTTAGGAGAAAAAATTCTCATATTTTAAATTTTTAATTGTTCAATTATAGTTATCCCCATCTTTCCCCTATTGCTCTCCCCTGCACTGTGCACCAACCCACTCTCCTACAAAGGGAAGGGAACTATGAGCCATTGTAATCTACCAAATGCTTAATACTGGATGATTTATTCCAATAGTACCATGAGTATTTTTTTTTACCACATTTACTAGTGCTCATTTGATCATTTATATAGACATCAAGTATACATTCACTAGATCTAAACTCTCTCTCTCTTGGGAGTGCACCAAGAATTATAGCATTACTAGAAAGCCATTATTTTCTTTCTTCCCTCCTCCTCTTCCCTTGCCTCTCTCTTTTTCATGCCTTGGGGATTTTAAGCACTTTGTAAGTCTTTTGCTGGCACTGTAAGTCCCCAGCTTTCAACTCTGCCCTTGGCTAGCTCCTCTAGTTCTTCAGTTTTTAATGAGGTGCAGCCAGCCCCCAACAGAGAGGGATTTTTAATGGGGTCCAGAACTCAGGGAGTCCAGGAAATATTAAAAATATGGGATGGGACCCTCAGCTCCACAATCTGAACTGAGGGATGGGACACATGGAGCAGGGCCATTGAGAGTTGTTTTGCATAGCAACAGTTTTGCAAATAACCTCTGTCATGGTCATTTAACATATCTATATGTTAGACCTTTAACTGGTTTCATAGATATGTTAAATAGCTGTGGCCATGCTTTGAGCCAGGGGGCTGGGAGTGACTTTCACCCAGGATGTAACTGGGAGGCAACTCCCCCTGGTTACAGCACCTGAATGAGAGCTTAGAGATGATTGGTTCCACACCATGGGGCCATGCCTGCCCAGACTTACTATGGCAGTCCAGTAAAGCTGGAAGAATACGGGAATGCTGACAGGTGTAACTGATTGTGGGAAGAGTTGGAAATGGGGCTGCATAGGAAGATTGGCTCTGGGATTAAACTCAGGTATGGTAGCCATGCTGGATGGTAGGGACCATGCTACTTTGGTGAGAGTCAGGACCATGTGACTTTGCAGTGCTTCCTTTTGCCACATGGCTTAGGAAGCAGGAGAGACCTTGCTGGGAAGGAAAGGGGTGAAAGGACTCTTGTTGGTGGGCCATGAGAAGGTGCCACATGGTTTTGGATTAACTGGAGATCGCAGCAGTGACAGGGCTGATGGTGCTGGGAACCGAGAAGTTGCCTGAGCCATGGATTGCTACTTCTTTTCCTGAGATATGGTACCCCAGACTGGGCAAAGGGGAGAAAGAAGGACTGTGTGCATTTGTGGGTATTCTAAAGGACTTTAGTATTTTAATGAAGACATTAAGTCATTGCTCTAAGTCTGTATAACTTTTTAAATAAATAATTACTTTCTTTTTTGCCAATCTCTGGCATTGAGTGAAGTCTTTCCCTGGTGGTGGACAAGGTGAGCCTAGTATGGTAGGGACCCCCAGAGCACAAGAGAGGGTCTATTCAGTAATAGTATATCATTCATCACCACCACCCCAGGTCTCTTCTGCAACAATTCTCCAATTAGTACTCATTGCTTTAATGGGAGACCATATTTCTGAGAGGAGCCCTTTGTCCACTGGCTAAGAATTTATAAAATAGAGATAAGAATTAAACATATTTGGTAAGTTTATACAAGAATCTTGATTCCAAAAACAGCAGTGTGGAATTTATGACAGACAGTATTACTAACTGATTAAAAAGTGCTGTGCAGTGTTCTTCTACATGTTGTATGAGAATTACCTTCTTAAATTCCCATAGCTATTATATGGAATAATTACTATATTATCATACACATTTTAGAGGTTTGGATGCTGAGGCACATAGAGGTCAAAAAACAGTGACCCTGGACTCAAAAACAGTCCAATGACTCCAATGTTATCCAAGTGCCATATTCTATTACTCTTATTGTCTGGTACTTTTCATACAGAATCTTCTTCTTCTTTACACTTGAAGTCAGTCATTTAGGACAGGGACCCCACCCCCATAGTCTGTTAGGAACCAGCCCTCACAGCAGGTGAGTAAGCAAAGATTTGCTTGCGTTACTCCTCTTACTGTCCCCACTCCCTCTCTGTGGAAAAATTGTCTTCCACAAAACTTATTCCTGGTGCCAAAAATGTTGGAGATTTAGGAAGAAACAAAAGTCAAGTATTCTTTCTGTCATTTAAACACAGATGAGGGGGGACTCCAAAAAACAGAATGATCTTCTGGAGGGCAGGCCCCTTGTAGTACAGGTTTCCCCTGCTAGGTGAGTGTTCTAGGAACCCATCTGTGTCAGCATACCAGTTGGCATTGCTGTGAGAAGCTATGTGGCTTCAGTAAACGTTTTTGCCTCTTTTGCGGTGGGTGATTTACAAGCGCACCTGCCCACACCGCGCTGAGTGTTCAGCAGTTTTTGACCAAAAAAAGCATGATCCCCATGCCCCACTCTCCCTATTCATCTGATCTTGCCCCAGGCCACTTGTTTTATTTCCCCAGGAAAAAAAATTCTCAAAGGGAAACATTGTGCTGATGTGGAAAAGGTGGAAACAAAAACAGCAAAAGCACTAATAAGCATAAAAATCAACGAGTTTGAAACTGTTTTGAGCAGTGGGAAAAATGTCCCAATAGAACAGGTGTATTGCATCAAATTGCATCGAAGATGACTGAAATTTAAACATGTAAGAACAAATATACAATTTTCCATAAATAAATTTGGTTTTGGGGGGTTTCCCTTGTACAACTACGTGTTCTTCCTCCTTTGTGGGGACAAATACTGTAAGTATTTTCATCTCCCTCTCTTCTGAGCCATTCCCTAGAACACTGCTAACAGGCACATAAAAGACGTCAGACCGTGGATCTCCTTCTTCATCTGAAAGCCTGACACTCACTCAATTCCTCCCTTCTCAGAAAAAATAGTCTAAAACTCCAAATGAGTATAGCATGTTGTTACTTTTCTCAGGAAATGTTACAGTCCTTTATGTACTATTTCATTAGTGTTTTCAAAAAATATTTATAACCCTGTAACAATGAAAATATACAGTAAATTCCTACAATATTGAGTTCATTTGCATTCTGCCAGAAAAGGCCATAAACTTGTTAGATAATTTTAAACATTGTATCTTGAGACAAATTATTTTGTTTCTCTACAGTCCTTCATCCTTACCAAAATGAAGAAGAAAAAATAATCTACATACAATGAAAATAATTGTAAACATTACCCAAGTGAACAAACAAATGCCAAGGACAATGAAAAAAACACAACTGCAATACGTCATTATCTTATTTTTTTTTTAAAGGAAACATTTCTAAAATAGTATCCAAAAGAATTTTTGGCAGTTCTATACACATTCTTTATGTTGGGTAAAAACTAATGAAGTGAATATATAATTATGGAGGGAGCATAAGAGGAACTTCACACTCAAATGTGAAGTTCCAGAAAAGGGCTCAGAGTTCATGTTCAAATAAGGTTGATATATTAAATTTTAATTTGCAGAGCCAGGAAAAGAGCAAAATGTATTCAATGGGTGTTCTTTAGGTTACATTTCTTTTTCTTTAAATAATTTGAATTTTCAAAATCAATCACGTTAATTAATTTATAACATTTATTCACCCATATTCACTCTTTGTTTCCAGAAACCTGGCATCTGGTAATTTCTTATTCAGTATTTCCACAAGTTAACATGCCTGTCTATGTTGCTCTTTTCTTTCTACACATCAATTTGTAACATTAAAAATAATTGTCAAACTAGAGCACTATCTTTCGTGTTTCCTACAGCAGCTGCCAAAAAATGTGTTTCACCAGCACTTTAACAAGGTCAACACGTGGCACATAGATAGTTTCACTTGAGATAACACAAAAAAGGTATTTTTATTGACATTATTCTCACATAATTATGTAGGAAATAATCCTGAAATATCATAAGTGTACATTACTAGATAATTAAAATGTACTTTTACATGTGTAAAAGTGCACAAGTAAAATCATCTGTAATATCATATCTGACTCATTAATGTAGGCTAATAGTGAAGAGTATGTTATCCTAGGTAAACCCTACTGATAGAAATACAATAAAAATGTTTTGTTTGGTACATACAACAATGAATTATTAAGTCAAGCATCAAATGTATAGCATATTAATAGTAGATAAAAACTAAAATGGGTTTCATATTCATGTCTCCCACTAGCTTAAGACCTTGAGCAAATTAGCCCCAACTGGTGTGGTTCAGAGGATTGAGTGCTGACCTGTGAACCAAAGGGTCATCTGTTCAATTCCTAGTCAGGGCACATGCCTGGGTTGCCAGCCAGGTCCCCAGCAGGGGGTGTGTGAGAGGCAACAACATACTGATGTTTCTCTCCTTCTCTTTTTGCCTCCCTTCCCTTCTCGAAAATAAATAAATAAAATCATTTTTTTAAAAATCAGCTAATCTAATTTGAACAAATTAGCTAATATCTCTACACTCATTTGTAAAATTAAGAAAATAATAGTATCCTTCACATACCCCTAACATTGCTGTAAGGTTATCTAAAAAAATTGTTGAAGTAATTTTACAATGTTTTACACATAAATGGACAATAAACATTAGCTATAATTAATTATTATGGTTATTTTTTCTACCATCATTACTATGATCCTAAACTTGGGAACTAATTGTCTATAACATTGGAATCTTCTTTGTAAATATTTTCATATATTCTTCTCTCCAGTAATTGACTCTAATTCTTTTTTCTGTTCTCCAAGTGTCCCAGCCAAAACATATACATTTTCCATGAATATCATGGCACACAATTAAGTTAGAACTTCCAAATCTACCTTTGAATTCATTCAATTACTCATCTCAAAGTATCTTGAGAGATCATAGAAGTTTTATTAGATATGATTTTCAAGATATATTTTGAGTCTCATAAATTCTTAATATTGAGAAGAAGAGAATGTCTCCCAACTTCATAATTTTCATTTTAGTATCTCCTAGAAATACATTTATAGTTTGAAAGCTAAAATATTAAGTGACAGTAGCACTTTTGCTTCCAGTATTACAGAGTATGATCCTCTGGAAACCCTACAGCAGATAACAACTGTAACTCAGGATAAAACAGAACAAAAACCAAACAAACAAACAACAAATCTGAGGGTCTGGAGAGTGAACATATTAAGGTAGATTTTGGAGAGTACTCCAAACTTGGAAGAAAAGCTCAGCAAAAGTTGAATTTCCAGTTGTTGTTGTTTTTTTTTCAGGGTTGGCCATAATAATACTCAGAACTAAGTTACTGTTACTAGAACTGAGAAGTGAATGTAGTGGTGAAGGTGAATTTTATGTTTCAACTTGACTAGATAATGGGGCACCCAGATGTTTGTCTAAACATTTAATTCTGTGTGCATCTGTGAGGATGTTTCCAGGTGAGATTCGCACTTGTATAATAGACTGAGTAAAGCAGATTGTTTATTGCCCAGTCTTATTTGGTCTCGTCTGATCTATTGAGGGTCTGAACACAACAAAAAGATGAAGAAGGGAGAGTTTCTTCTGTGACTGACTTGAGTCTTTTGCCTTAGGCTGCGGGACTTACACCACCACTGTTCCTGGTTTCTGACTTACAGGAGACAGACTGTGGGGCTTCTCAGCTTCCATATGGTGTGGGCCATTTTTTATAATAAATTCCATTTATGTAGATATATATCCTATTGTATCTGTTTCACTGGAGAGCCCTGACAAATACAGTAGCATTATTAAGGTAAGAAAAGTCAGTCATATTTTGTATGCTATCAGCAAACAACTAGTATGTAAGATATAAAAATTCATTTGTAATAGCATAAAAAACTTAAAATTTAGGGAAATATTTACATTTATACTAAAATCTAGAAAACATTGCTGAAAGAAATTTAAGAACTAAATAAATGAAAAAGATGCTATGTTTATTAAGCAGAAAATTCAGAATTATTTAATTATTAATTACCTCCTAACAGGTCTATAGGTTGAAAGCAATTACCTTAAAATTCCAACAAGCTTCCAGTATTAATTTCCTTTCTGGAGGAAATTAATAAGCTGATTATAGCACTTATACTGAGACAAAAAAGACCCCAAAAGCCAAAGTAATTTTAAAAAGAAAATGAAGTTTGATGACTTACACTATATAACATAAAGCTGCAATAATCGAAGCCTGTGGTATCAGTGCAACAAAGGACATGTGGTTCAACTGAACAATATCGAATACAGAAAGAGATGTAAAAATATATTGTCAAAAGACTTCAAGGAGGGAAGAAGAAAAAACGATTTCAATGAAGACATTGAGGAAATATTTTTTCAAGATATGATTTTTAAAAATGTTGATGGAACTGGCTGTATGTATAAAAAAATATCAACCCCAACTTTGTAACATACACAAAATTCACTCAAGAAAAAGAATAAACCTAAATGTAAACCTTTTTTAAGAAGTAAACCTTTTTATGATTTTTAAAAATTTTTTTTAAAGGGAAAGAAACATCAATGTGTGGTTGCCTCTCACATGCCTCCTACTGGGGACCTGGCCCCCAACCCAGGCATGTGCCCCAAATGGGAATCGAACTGGTGACCCTATGATTCACAATCCTATGCTCAATCCACTGAGCTACACCAGCCAGGGCCTAAATGTAAATGTTAAAACTACAAAACTGCGACAAGAAAGCTGATGAGAAAATCTTCACAGCCTTGCACTAGGGAAAGATTTATTTGATAGGAATCATAAAATAACAGGGTAGGGATTGTCTGTGGGAACTGGGGTAGGGTTGGGCAGAGGAAGGCAAAGGAGGAAAAAATGGGACATTTTTGGAAAACAGAAAAACAATAAAATATTTATTAAAACTAAAAAATAAAATATTAAAAATTGGTCTTTATTAAATGTGAAGTATTTCTCTTGAAAAGACATCATCAAGAAAATGAAAAGAAAGTCACAGATTGGGCTAAAATATTCCCAGTACCATATCTTACAAAGGATTTTTATCTATAATTTATAAAGCACTTAAATTTGGAGAAGGGATTCAATAGAAAATGCTGTTCAAAAAAGAAGATATATAAATAGTAATTAAACAAATGCAAAGATCATCACATAATTAGTCATCAGGGAAATATGAATTTAAACCATAATATGATGTCATAATATAGGTGTTAGAATGGCTAACATTAAGAAGCTTGCAAATACCATACATTGGCAAGGATGTGGAATAATTGGCTCTCTCACATATCTCTGTAAAATAGTACAAGAGTTTAGGAAAGTTTGGCATTTTTTGGAGGGAAGTTAACTGTGGACCTACTATAAGACCCACTCACCCCATTCCTCATTATTTGCCCCAAAGAACTTACATTATATGTCTACACAAAAATGTGGACAAAGGTATTTATATAAGCTTTATTTATAATAAACAGAATCTAGCAAAAATGTAAATGTCAATGAATAAGTAGATAAAATATTTGTGCAAAGAAGCAAATGACTGATGTGATTGTCAACACAGATAAATCTCAAAATTATGCCAATTGACAGAAACCAAACACAAAATGCTACATACACTTTTATAAAAAAATGTTAAATCCAAACTAGTTTATAAGGATAAAAAACAAATCAATGGTTCCCTTGATCAAGGGCAGAAAAACACTGGAACAGCAAAGGAGTGAGGGTGTGGAGTCAGCCTCCAAGATGACCTACAAAAATTCTTCCTTCAAGTATTCACTCTTGTGGAATCCCCTCCCACAAGTACAGGTCTGTATGATTCACTCTAGAGAGTCAGCTGCCACATAGTGAGGAAATCGGGGCAATCTAAGGAGAGGCCCACATAGCAAAGATACATTTACCACCAGCCATATAGGTGAACTACCTTGGGCATGGATCATGCAGCACCAGCCAGCTTTCAGATGACTATAGCCAGATCAACATTTTGATAGTAACTTCATAAGAGACTCTGGAACATCACCAACCAGGTAAGGTGCTTTTAAATTCCTAACCCAAAGAAGTGTGAGATAATAAATATTTGTTGTTTAAAGCTACTTAAAGTTTGGGATAATTTGTTATGTAGCAATAAAGAACTAAGACAGATTTTGGTAATAGAATTGGTATGTTATTGTTAACAAACACTTAAAATGTGAGCACTGCTTTGCAACATGGTGGCAGTGGACACTGAGGATATAACAAACACTTAAGAAGCCTTGGACACATTATCCATAAAATTTGGGCTTTGATGAGCTATCAGTGAGGACATAAAGGAAAGTGAGAAGAATCTTATTAGATACCAGAGGGGAGGAATTTATAGTGGCAGAAAGTTCAGAAAAAACTGTTACCTATAGTAATGTAGAAGATAGAAAATGCACCTAATTACCCAGGTGATCTGTCTTAGTGTGGTTATGTCTACTAAAATCTATAGGCTACCTTGTCCTTTCATTGATCTTTTACCTACATATAAATTTGAGTTTATAGACCCCTGAAATGTTTGGGGGATTCCCTAGGTTCCTCCTCTTCAGATAGAACAATCGTTCTACTGACAATACCTTTTATTTTTTTAAATGGTGGTAAAGATCTCATAGAAAACCCACCGGAAGTCTTCAAAAGGCCACTGTTTAAATATTAAATGAATGTCCCATAAAAATATACTAAACTAATTTATTAGAAAAATAACTCATTGTCTATGCATTATTTATTGAAGGGAGAGGGGATAATTGGGGCAAATTAAAAGCCTTATATTTATTACTATTTTTTTACTGTTATATAAAGAACATATAAAGACTCCTAAATGATAAATTGGAACATTGTGAAAAAGATAAAATAATTCTTATCCTGAACTCATTTATTTCAAATAAGTAAAACAAAATTAAGTAGGTGAATTACAAAATAAACATTTCATTTTTAGGGGGTTTTATGTTTATATAGTTGAATATATTATTTTTTAAATATTGTAAACTCTGATATTGTCATGTTTATTCTGTTCCCAGTGATGAGAGTATTAGGTTATTAGCCTTACTAAGAGAAAGAGATGTTATATAATTATTTTCTTGAACTAATATGTCACAGTGATTTGAGGAAAAATAAATCTTTCTCATGGAATTTAAGTGGAATAATATTCATATAATTTGTATTATTTTATTTATTTTTTTTTAAAGATTTTATTTATTTATTTTTAGAGAGGGAAGGGAGAGAGAGAGAGAGAGAGAGAGAGAGAGAGAGAGAGAGAGAGACATCAATGTGTGGTTGCTGGGGGACATGGCCTGCAACCTAGGCATGTGCCCTGACTGGGAATCGAACCTGCAATGCCTGGTTCGCAGCCCGCGCTCAATCCACTGTGTATTATTTTATTTTTAACTATGTACAAATGAAAGGTCACTGAGGATGAACTTATAAATAACTGTATAACCTTATCACATAGGAAATAATTTGAAAAGAGGGAAGGGTCAAGTTGTTATAAATTAAAATATATTTTGGTTTTTTAGCACCTAAACTTAGAATTAAGAGTTAAGATTATTCACAGATATTGTGGAAGAAAAATAAACTATCATTGCCTTGTCATGTGCTTTACATTTATTAAAGGAATCATATTCAAAATTACAGAAGTCTGATATTTAGCATACTCAGATAACAGAGTAGATGTAGAGGCAATTTCGGACAAATAACAGTATGTTTACCACTCTTCTTACAATATTCTTAAAGCAAGAGTGGTTGTATGTGACTTAGACATATGCATAAATTTTCTTTGTTTTCATTCCCCAAAAATGGTTTTGGAATTTTGCTTTCAAGCAAACATTTTTTATTTTTTTATTGTTATTCTACTACAGTTGTCCCAATTATTTTGTCAAGTAGGATTTCTCAGCATTGATATCATTGGCATTTGGGGCTGAATAATTTTTGTTTTGAAGGACTGTCTCTTGCATTATAAAATGTTTAGCAATATCCCTGTTCTCTACCCACTAGATTCCAGTAATGCCCAGCATCCCACCATCTTCCAGTTATTACAATCCAAAATATCTCCAGAGTCTGTCTAATGCCTCTGGGGTGCAAACTTCTCATTCTCCACTTGAGAACCATTGTTCTACAGTAGAAAAGAGAAATGTCAGGAAGAAAGAGATGTGTCTCTTTTCTCTGTGATATACAAATACAGGCCACTGAGGGTTTCACAAATGGACGTTAAAGAGTTGATTAGAACTGAATTTAAATGTCAATATCAAAGAAATTTATTGCATAGGAAAATATTGGTAATTTCCTTTTGTGCTTATTATTATTATTATTATTATTATTATTATTTACTATAAGGATTGGCACAAGATAGAAAGATCCTGCTGAAACTAGATAGCTGGCATAGTTCAATTTATAAAACTTGGGAAATTATCTAATTTGAATTGGTCCATGACTTGGACTGAATCACATGGCAATGAAATAATTACAGTGAAACCTTGGTTCTTGAACATCTCCCATCTTGAACAATTTGGTTCTCTACCAAGTTGTTCCAGAAAAATGCCTGTTATTGAACAAAACTTCAGTTCCCGACTGACAAGTCTTTCATGCTGACATCTCATGACCAGTTAGGTGTCTCTCAGACAACAGCACAGGAGGAGAGTGCGCGGACATGAATATGATTCGGGTTTTGAAAAATCCTTTCTCAAATAGCCTTCCAGAAAAACTAAGCTTGAAAACCAAGCTTAATTGGTTCTACTTAGAAACTTTAAAATACTTTAATGATTTTCTTTGCTAATGATCAGATTTACTCCTGTCTTTTTATGTGACCCAGCTATTCCCCAAAGTGATTCATAACACATCCTGCATTTCCGATTAGCTGCAGTAGGCTGCATGCTCTCTGACGGCAGGACCTCTGTGTTGTCTGTGCACAGCACTGCTGTCCTCACGCCGGGACTGCCAGGACCTTTCTGCCTTGCTGCTCTTGCGTCAGGTTCAGAAACGTTAATCAATAATGGCACTTTTATTCCAGTGAGCCCTTCTCAACCTCAGACTCCTCACCACTCTGAGAAATCTCTGTGAATTTATTGTAATTCACCTATAGAATTATACTCTTTAATTTCTGGTCCAAAAGATAACGATGGACAACAACTAACATTTGCAATGCTCTTTAAAAGTAAAAAAATAAATAAACAAAACTCTTCTTAAGTTTCAAAACAGCATTGTGACTTATAAAAAGAAAGTTTTGATATATTCTCATGAGTGACATTAAGGAATGTTAAGTTTTTGTGACTCGCAATCTGCAAAGACAGTCAGAATTACCTTTATTCTACAAAAGAGCTTCATTATCCTTACCCTTAAAGAAGACCCTGTTTAAAGCTGAATGAAATATGATGTACTCTGTATAAGATTAATACCTTTATGGTGTTAAGAACAGTCTTAATTATTTTACCAATTTGTTCACTGATTGAACGTTTATCTCTAAACAGCCCTAAGGGCAGGGCCTTTGTTTAAATTAATTTTATTATAAATTTTGACACATAACAAATTTGTTTAGATGCATTTCAGTGAATCAAAAATACCAAATCTTTCCATTTCAACAAAGCAAGCCATTTGTATATAGCAGGAATCTTAACTGAAAACCAAGCAGTCCTTGTCTACAGTTTGTAACTGTCTTGTTGTACTTAAAGAACGGCTGACGTCAGAGCCCTGGGGTGGAGAGGGCTGCTTGGGGTCTAATTAGTTGAGGGTCAAAGGAGGACAACAAACCACAAACAAATTCCATTTAGAAAGATGTCTCAGAGACAGAGAAGAGAAAGGATTCTAACTATAGCATTTACCTCCTTGAGTTACTGTGCAATCTGGTACAGCCCTTGGGAATTCTTGTCTGAATCCTTCAGAGAAACTATCAGCAAAAACTGCAAGAGCTAACAAGTTAAAAAATGTACACCATTATGGCATAAAAAATAAATCCAATAGAAAAAGAAAACTATGAGACTCTGAGATCACAAGCCACTCTATGTGGGAGCTTAGGTAACAAAGTAACACCCTAGGGAGGGGGAGAGGGTTTTTTCTGTGGAGAGGGTTGAATGCTTTGGCTCATGTAGGGCTCTAGAGAACATGGTGGTGACATGTTAGCCATGTAAAACTGTAAATTGGCAGAGATCAGCCTGTTTCTGCATTGCAGGCAATAAATGACTTGGTGGCAACAGTGACAGAAGATAGCAGCTTCAGCAGAGGCAGGAAGAGTTGCAGAGCTGCTTGGACAATAGCTTGTGACTTGCAACCTGCCAAAGACTGTCCAATCTGGGGGGCCACAGTAAGATAGAAGGACAGTAATACCTGCCACGGGGCAACCAAAAGCCTGTGTTCGTATGCATGTGTAATAGATCTGAAAGACTTTTCCTTTTTTCAGGAAGATGTGCCTTTGGAAACCTAGGTTGGGAATGGCTGAATTGATTTAATTTTTCTATTTCTTTTTAACAGCAACCTAAGAAAACACATGCAGCTAATTGACTACTTTGATTGAACTGACAAAAGAAGCCTAATGAAAATCACATTACAAGTGAATAAAGCTAATGGTTTTATTTAACTGATTGATCCCCCAGTCAAAATAGTCACTCTAGTGATATGTCTTTTCTTTATTTCTAGGCTGAAGAAAAATAATAGATCTTGATTGATTTCCATTTACTAATTCACATTATGATTGAGAACCTATCTGCCTTTCTAGGTTTTTGAAACAGATCGCTGGAAAGACAGAAAGGAAGCTTATTCTCATAAAATTTACATCCTAGTGGAGAAACAAGGAAATAAATAAACAAATTAGTTAATTTCAGATGGAGATAAGTATAGGGCAAAAATAAAAAATTGATTAGCATGTTAGTGACTGGGAGATGAGGTGTCTAATTTACAATGAGCTTAGGGGGAGATATTCCAAAAGAACCTAAATACTTAAATAGAGTCAGACAAAAGTCTGGGGGATTTTTATTCTGCAAAGATGGAGGACTGAGTGAGAAGGCTGAGATAGGAAAATGTTGGCATGTTCAAAGAAGAAAAGAAAGGTCAGTATGATTGGAATTTAGTGAAAAAGAGAAGGGAAAGAGATTAAGTTACAGAGAGATTCAAGGGCAGATTTCATGGGACTTTAAAGATGAAAATAATAAGTATAGATTTCATTTTGAGTGTGATTGGAAGCCATCAAAAGACTTGAAGCAAGGACATACAAGCAAGGCTAATTTACCCAGCAAGGCTATAACTTAAAATTGAAGGAGAAATAAGGAGCTACCTACATAGGAACAAGCTAAGGAGTTTGTGAACATCAAACCAATATCGCAACAAATGTTAAAAGATTTGCTTTAAGAACAAGAAGAAGAAGGAGGAGATAGGAAGAGGAGAAGGAGAAGAAGAAGAAGAAAAAGAAGACGATGACAAAAGAAAATGGTTAAAAACAAAATGGCAATAATCACTTTATTTTTTACATCTCTTATATTTCTAGATAATTTTTTATCTATTGTTGTTCAGTTGTCCCAATTTTTTCTCCATTGCTCACCCCTAGGTCATCCCTCCCTACTCCCAGTTAGTCTCCACCCACTTTCCATGCCCTATGAGTCCTCTAATTGTGTTCCTTTGCTTGTCCCTTCCCTTTCTTTCTCCCATTATTCCCCCTGCCCCCATGCCTATGGTCACTGTCAGTCTGTGTTTACTAATAGCTTTAAATGTAAAAGGCTTAAATGTTACAAACAAAAGATATAAGGCAGCTGGTTGTATAAGAAAACAAGACCCATATTTATGTTGTCTCCAAGAGACCCAAGTCAGAACAAAAGATACCCACAGACTAAAAGTAAAGGAATGCAAGAAGATATTTCATGCAAATTGAAAAGAAAAAAAAAGCTGCGGTAGCAATACTTATATCTGACAAATAGACTTTAAAACCAAGGTTATAATAAGAGACAGAGAAGGACACTACATAATGATAAAGGGAACAATCCAAAAGAGGATATAACCAAAGTAAGCATTTGCATACCCAACATAGAAGCATCTAAATATGTAAACCAAATCTTGATGAACATAAAGGGAGAGACTGACAGATATACAGTCACAGTAGGGGCTTTTCACATCTTATTGACTTCAATGTATAGATTTTCCAGGCAGAAAATCAGCAAGAAGACAGCAGCTTCAATTGGTAGACTAGATCAATATATTTAATTGATATCTGCAGAGCATTTCAACCTGAAACAGCAGGTTATACATTCTTTTCAAGTGGCCGTGGAACAATTTCTAGAATAGACCACATGTTAAGACACAAAAAAGGTCTCCATGAATTTAAGAAGATTGAAATCATATCAAGAATTTTCTCTGATCATAATGCTGTGAAATTAGAAATCAATCACAAGAAGACTGAAAAATGCACAAACACATGGAGGATAAACAACACATTATTAAACAATGAGTGGGTCAACCATGAGATCAAGGAATGAATTGAAAGATACCTTGAGACAAATGAAAATGAGAACACAGCAACCCTAAGACGGAAATTCATAGTGTTACAGGCCTATCTCAAAACACAAGAAAAAGCTTATATGCACAATCTAACTTTACACTTAAAGGAACTTGAAAGAGAATGACAAAGCCAAACATGACTAGAAAGAAAGAAATAATAAAGATCAGAGCTTAAATAAATAAAATATATTATAAAAAAGAGATTTAAAAGGTCAATGAATCCAAGAGATGGCTCTTTAAAAATATAAATAACAATGACAAAACTTTAACCAGAATCATCTAGAAAAAAGAGAAAAGACCCAAATAAAATAGAAATGAAAAGGGATAAATAACAGCTGACACCAAAGAAATTCAAAAGATTGCAAGAAAATATCATGAACAACTATATGCCAACAAATTGGAAACCTGGACAAAATGGATAAATACCTAGAAACATAGAATATTCCTAAACTAAATCAGGAAGAATCAATATGTGAATAGACAAATTACACTTAGTGAAAATGAAGCAGATATCAAAAATCTCCCAACAAACAAAAGTCCTGGACCAGAAAGCTTCACATGTGAACTTTACCAAACATTTCAAGAACTAACACCTCTTTTCCGCAAACTATTTTTTTTAAATTCAAAAGGAGGGAAGACTCCAAGCTCATTTCACAAAGTCAGCATGATCTTAATCCAAAACCAAATAATGACAATATAAAAATAAAATTATAGGCTGATATTCCTGATGAATATTGATGTTAAAATCCCCCCCAAAATGTTAGCAAACTGAATACAGCAATGCATCAAGAAAATCATACACTGTGATCATGTGGGATTTATTTTGGAAATGCAAGGTGGGTACAACATTCACAAATAAATAAATGTGATTCACCACACAAACAAAAAGAAGGATAAAACCACATGATCATAACAACAGGTGCAGATAAAGCATTTGATAAAATTCTGCAGCCATTTTTGACAAAAACTCTCAGCAAAGTGGGAATAGAGGGGACATATAGTCACACTATAGTCCACCTTTAGGGTATGAAACATTTTTGTGTCCTCCAATTCTTATAAAGACTCAGGCATATGACCCCTTCACTTAATCAATGTCAACAGCTAAGAACTGTATGTACTCTGCTGAAACTTCCTACCTCTTATCTTTGCTAAAGCTGCCATCTCTCTCTCCAGTCTCCAAATTATATCCCTCCATCTGCTCTCTCCTACCTGTAGTTTCAGAACTAATCCCTAAAATGAAGAACCAAAATGAAGGACAGCTTTTGTGTTGGTTTTGTGAGTCACATCGTTAAGTAGACTTAAAGTAGCCTGAGTATAACCATCACTTGAACTGTACAAGCAGGAAATGAGGTACTGGCATGGATGTAAGGCTCTGCAATTGACAATTTTTCCCTAACTGACATTTCTTAATTGATGATTTGCTATAGTCCCACTGGTATTTCCTCAATACAGAGCCTGCCACTTTATTTCTTATTAAAATTATAGATAGGACATGAAAAGCATCTCTTTGTCCAATGGTTGGAAATAATAATAGACAAGCAAAGAAACAAGCAAAAGAGCTGAGAACTTAGCATGGTTAGCAGCTTGCAAACTCACCACAGATGATGCTGTGTAAATCTCACGCCCTAAATTTTGGATGCAGCCCCTGAAACACCACTTTTTTTTTCTGTCATTCTCATCAGCCTGGAGATTTTATGACCTTTGTGTGAAACCCAGAGAGAGATTACAATACATGGTTATAAAATTTCTCATGCTCTGCATTTACTCATTCCACAACAGCTTCTTAGCAAGCTAGTCTCCTTCTATAATCTAAGATCATATGGCTAATGGTTAGAAGAGAAAGGATAAGCCTCCTGAATCTATGCTTCTAATTTCCTAGACAAACAGCCTCTATCTAAAGTCAATATCCACTGATTTTTAGAGGTTCCTCTGTTCATGAATCTGTTCCTGCCCTGTGCAGTTCCATCATATTTATTTACTGAGCTCTGATTTTAAGGACACATCTTGTGAAATCCCAATAATAGCCTGTCAGGCTAGGCCATGACTATTCAAAGGCCACCTGACTTTTTCTTTACAGTTATTATTTCTTTGCCCACGTAATGGTATTTAAGTACCATTCGTAATGAAAATGGATAAAATTGCACCTTCTTAGGTATGATCTCCCTCCTCAGAGACACTCTAGCTCCTGATCCACAATGGTTTCTCCCTTATGGTGGCTTTGTACTGTGCCAACTAGCTAAGTTGAAACCACCCTTCCCAGAATTCCTTTCTTCCTATAGTTCTCAGCTACGATTGGCCCCATGATATTTTTGCATAAGTTTTGAAAGGAAGAAGTAAAGCAAGAGTCATTTTTATTCTTTAAACATTGATAAAGCGTCAGGCAATGTTGAAGCTCACTTCCATAGTGTTGGACTCACAGCCCACTTGGCTGGCAGGAAGCAGCACCTGATTGCCAGCCCTTTCAGCTCCAACCAGATCTTCTTCCACTTCTCTGATTCCTGTGCTAATGTGTATTTAGAAACATGATGAAAGGTGCCAGATTTTCCTGCAAGTGTATCTCCTCACTAACTAAAATGAGAGGCTTAGTGACATTGAGAGGTCAACATGGATTCTAGTTCACATATATGCTCCAGTGTGTCTTCTCTCTCTCTTGCTTCACACGCATCTTCTCTTGGCCTGCCCTATGGACTTCAGGTTAAGGCCCAGAAGCAGAAACATGATTCTATAAAGGTCAAATCCCTATAAGAAACTCCTTATTCTATATCTTACCTGGGTTCTGCTTCTCTGTTCAAACTCTGAGTAACATACTCTTCCTCCCTTTTTTGATAAGTTCCAAGCATGCCTGTTCTCTCTCTCTTATGTTAAAAAATTACTGAAAACAAAACGTCTTGATACATAGTCTATTTGCTTCAATAAGTACTCAGATCATAAATATCTGAAATTGGCATACAAATTAATGTTCTACATAGTCACATAACTCTTGATGAATGAGGTCAAGAAAGAACCGAAGGGTGAAGGGACTTTTGAGTGGACTTCCCTCACACGGTACTCTAAAAAGACTTAACCAGTGTCCATGAGTTGATAATGTTAATGACTTTCAGAGCTTGCATCCACACTGAACAACACCTCACCAGCATTTGTTTGCCATTCTTTTTCAGGATGTGAGTTCCTGTTTTAAGTTGTATTCAGATGCAAATACTTGTATTTCGAAAAGGAACACCCTGCTTTAGAAGTTACAACTAAGGGTGTTCCCCAAATGCCCATCCCTGTGCTCTGATCATGATGAGCTTATCTAGCCTGCACCACAGCTCATAACCTAATCACTTAACCAAATACCCAAAATTAACATGTATCTTGGTTTGCAATGGTATAGACAGCAAAAAGTATTCAACATCTATCTATTATGTATGTGTATACATGAAAAATTGAGTCATTCTGTTAACACTAATTTAATTCAACTGTATAAAATAAAATATTTCTTACCCCATCCTCATTTGATGTTATTCTTCTACACTAAATACCATTAATATTAGGAAATATCCAACCGTGATATCTGATAAAGGACTTTGCTAATAGCCAGATTCCTGCTTTTTTCTAAGAATGTTAGTCTGAACTGGTGGTTTAATTAACTTTTAACTGGTGTTTTAAATTGAAGTCTTTGATGCAATTTCCATATTTAATTAAATTTTCAGCAACATGTACATATTCATTCCATGAACAAATTATTAAAATAAATAATTATTCTTTGCAATTTGTCTGAATTTCACTATTCTTCCACTTGAATAGTGCAGTGGTATTATTTAGGAATAAAACTGAATAATTTCTATGATAAACCTCACTTTGCAAACATAGTAGAAAGAACTCAGATGATTTATCAGAAGTCACACATATAAAGAATTTATATTTGACACTATGGGTAAATAACTGTTGGCTTTCAGTCCAATAAAATCTAATGATTAAACATATTTATTTTCATGATCTCCTTTCAATTACATGTGAAACAATCACCACATAACTACCTGTCTGTGTTGGAAGACAATTCTCCATGGGTGTCTCAAATTTCTGCATGTCTTTTGAACAAAAGCATCAAGTTTTTGTTCAGGACTGCCTTTTTTGTGGATGTTTGTATAGGGCCTCAATTCTAGCTAATAGTTGGGTTCTTTGTGACCTTTCAACTTCACATCTTCTAGGGATGAAGTGCTCAAAATGGTTTTCACACTGACAGTGTGCTGATTCAACTGGGTCTTTGGAACATCTGGGACAGGCCACACACTCCATCCCCCTGTGGCCTCTTCATGAATCTAGCTGTAGCCTCTTTGCACATGGATTTCTTCATAGTATAGTGGTCTCTGGGTAGATCAGCCTCCTTAGTTGGTGGTTTTCTCCTTTTGTCTAATTCTAGCAAACATCCCAAAGGCTAGGGTAGAGACTCTTAAGACTTTAATCACCTAACCTTGAAAGTCCCAGAACCCTGGAAGTCCACAGCCTCCTATTGGTCAAACAAGTGACTAAGGTCATCCTAGATGTGCAGGAAAGGTAAATTACTCCTCACCTATTACTAGAAGGAAATGTAAAAAATTTTTAGCCATCTTTATTCTCCTACACCCTGAAACTTGAAAATAATTACTCATATATTTCTTAAACCTGAAAAAATTACTTCAGTAGTAGCAAAATACTTATGATTTAGGTTTGGCATTCCAAAGCCTTCTTACAAACATTTGTAACATTTATGTATTTACACAACTTACCTTTGGCTCCCTCAAGAACTTAGACTTTATAAGTCAATTGAAACCTTTGATGCAATTTCCACATAAGTAAATTGGTGTTATAGGAATGGCTCTGCTATCTTTAACATTTTTTCCAGAGGGAATCCTAGAAAATAACATTTCTGATATTTCTCATGCAAATTTTTAATGTAATAATCCACATTGGTGCCAATAAAAGCCAGCCAGAGTGGAAACACTCTTGGAAAAAAAACTGATAAAAGTGATAAAAATGCAAAGTTAAAGTTATCTTGCTGACTTTAAAACTTTACCAAAGAAGAATAAGGCCAAAGGAAAAAATGTTTTAAAATTTCATTCTTAAAGAAGATAAAGAACATTAAAAGTAATGAGAAATATGAATTCAAAAACTCAATTTAATAACATGCAAAGCAATAAATTGGAAATATTTATATTAAAACAATAAAACTTACAAAAGGGAATATAACATGGAAATATAAAGTAACATTATATGAATAAAAGTGTGAATTTATAGAGAAAAATACAGAAATAACTTTAGGCTTATTTATGACATATAAGTTCTAGTCTCAGTTCCAGTTTTAATATACTATCAAAATGAATATACACAAATTGAAACCTCTTCAATCCTTTTTTATTGGTTAAATTAGAATTAGGATTACATAGACTAGTTTTTTTCCTTTTTCTTTTAGACATTCTTGTGTTTTTCCTTTCATGCTGTGTGCATGTGTGTGTTTATATATGCAATATATACATGTATACATATACTTTATGTATATTATACTATGTGCATACAGATGTATATCCTCTTGTAATCTTTATAATACAAAGCATACATGTACACTTGTATGCATACATAGACACATTCATACATCCATTCATATACAACATCCAATATATAAGGTACATAATATATATAAATACAGGATGTACAGTTAGCTTATAGGCATGTAATTTCTATGATACATAATTTATATAGAAAAACATATAGGTACACACATAATTAATTTGAATAGTTCATACTTATAAAATAATATATTTGTATCATAAAGAATATGTATATGTTGAAAAGTTAATGTCTCTCCTACCATGATCATCATACTCAGTGTAGACCAGAGATAATAGTTCCTTATGTGTCTTCTCAGAAAAATACTTTGTGCATGCAAGTGCATGCATAAACATACACACACACATTTATATGTTGTAAATAAATAGGGGCAAACCTATGGACAAAGACAACATACAGTGGTTACCAGAGGGTAGGGTGGTAGTAAAATGTAAAGAGGATCAAATACATGGGGATGGAAGAAGATCTGATTTGGGGTAGTGGGTAGATAATACAATATACATTTTATGTATCATGGAATTATACCTTTGAAATCAATATAATTCTGTTAATCAATGTCACCCCAATAAATTTAACTAACACCAATTCAAAAGAACATATGCACCCCAATGTTCATAGCAGCACAATTTACAAGAGCCAAGTGCTGGAAACAGCCTGAATGCCCATCAGTAAACAAGTGGATCAAAAAAATTGTGGTACATTTGCACAATGGAATACTACGTGGCAGAAAGAAAGAAGGAAGTCCTACCTTTTGCAACAGTATGGATGGAATTGGAGAATATTATGCTAAGTGAGATGAGTCAGTCAGTGAAAAACAAATACCATATGATCTCACCTATAAGTGAAACCTAATGAACAAAACAAACAAATGAGCATAACAGAACCAAGGACATGGAAATAAGGAACAAACTGATAAGGACCAGAGGGGAGGGAGAAGAGGGAAAATGGGAGGTAGGAGGGGAAGGGTCTAGTCAAGGAACATGTATAAAGGACCCATGGTAATGGGCAGCAGAGTAGGGACTGACTGAGAGAGCAGGGGTAGAGGTGTGGGCAGGACAGGGGAGAACAAAAGAAGAAAATTGGGACAACTGTAACAGAACAACAATAAATGAAATAAAAGTAAAAATAAAGAAAATGAAACCTTGCTGAGTAACTCAATTGATTAGAATATCATCCAATATGCCAAGTTTATGGGTTCGTCCCCAGTCAGGGCACATACAAGAATCAATCAAAAAATGCATCACTATGTGGAAGAGCAAATTAGTCTCTCTCTCTCTCTCTCAAATCAATAAGTTAAAAAATTAATTTTCTTTAAAAGTATAAATAAATAAATAAATAATTGAAAGCATGTTTTCTATCATCACAAATATATTCTTTTCATGAATTATTTTCATATTTTCTGTATATAATATATTTTTAAATAAAATACTACCATAATTTCACTTTCCAAAATTTCATTGAATTATTTTACATATTTTCTTAATTAATTTAAAGAGTACTGCATGTATTTTATGTGTAGTAAATGTAATTTTTTCAATTTTTTGTCTTTTGATTTCTTATATTTAAAATTTTTTTGACATAGCTTTTAAAATTATATAAACCATTTAATGATTTTTATATGAGAATTCCAAATACCATGTTATACTGGTTTGATTCCTAAAAATCTTTATAGCTCTATTTTTAAAAATTATGGTCTGCCATTTCCAAACTTTGAAGACACATCTTTAACTCTTTCTGAAGTCACAGAAAGAAATACAACACATGAAAATCCAGGAAACAAACAACATTTGTTTTAATGCTCTTCAGTGGTGACTCATAAATGTGAGCATTTAGCATCTTGTCTTAGCTTTAAATCTGTGCTTCAGTTCATTTTAGTAGCTCTAGCAGAAAAGTTATGTTTGCTCTCAACTTAATACTCTTACTATGATTAGAAACAGTTTTATATTTCAGTCAATTAATCAGTAGGTATGGCACCAACTTGAAGATATGTCCAGCAGTGTTCTAGGTGTGCAAATGGTGACAAAAAATATAAGATCAAGCTTTTATGTACTCAAAGTATATAATTGCTTTTGGGTGGGACCAGATTTCACACATCAAATGATTGGAGAATAATAATCAGATGTCTCTCAGTCTAATTACAAATTTTAAGTGAAAATATGTATATATAAAGGTAAGTATAGATGAAGAGAATATCTTAGAATTTGAACAATACATTAACATACTTGGTTGACAAAAATAAAATAAAAGTTTAGAAGTAAAGGGAATTAAAACAATAGAATTAGGTGGTATGTTGAAACTAATGTTTCTTGATTGGAGATTTTGTGCTGACAAGTGATGACAAGTAAGATGGAGTTCAGTAACAGTCTTAATTTGTAAATAAGCAAGAGAAGACTCACAATATATTTTTCAGACATTGCACAATAAATTTTAAAGAGATTAGGCTTGCCATTTAGTGTGGTAGAAACTGGAAAAGAAGTAAGAAAAAGGGGAATCTGTTGTAGTGACATCTGTGCCTTAGATGGCGAATATCTCACATAAATCAGTGATAGAAATAGGGTAAGATAAAAAATCTACAAGTCATTTAAAATGACTCGTGAATGAATCAAAGGTTAAAATCTAGCATCATGGCTTAATCTGTATACTGTGTATTGCAAAGTTTAATTGAGAAAAGAATGTAACTTCAGGAAATAAACAATATATTTTTGTTCTATTTTAGTGTGGAAGAAAAATTGCTTACTTTTCTTAAGGTACTTCTGATTTTGACTTGAATAATAACATTTTCAAACTGTTTTTGGTAGTTGTATTACAGCTTAAACCCCTGTATAAAATCTGTACTTAATTGGAATAATGGGCTGACTCTCATCAGATTTAAAACACATCTTTCCAGATTTAAAACACATCTGTAAATTATCTTAGATGACTAGAAATAAGAATACTTCTTATATATTGACACAAAAGCATTTTTAGAAAATTTCTTCACCTAAATTAAGTCAGAAGACTCTTTTAGGAAATCTTTTTCACAAGTCTTTTGTAAAGTTGTAAGTTTTTTCATAGGGTATCTATTGGAATGAATATATATATATATATATATATATGCAGATATATATTATATATAATATATATTTCTAGATACAGAATACTGGTAATGTGATTTCCCTGCTTTTATATTTTACTTTTTTGTTTATTAATCCTCACCTATTAATTTTGCTAATTAATCACCTGAGGATACATTCATTGAAAAGAGAGAATGGAGGGGAGAGAAAGAAAGAGAAACACACAGAGAGAGAAACATTGATGTGATAGAGAAACATAGATTGGAAGCCTCCCATACGCCCCCAACCAGGGATGGAACCCACATCCTTTTGGTATATGGAAGGATGCTCCAACCAACTGAGTCACTTGAACAGTGCACTCCTAACTCTTGTAAACATTGGAATGTACATCAAATTTATCCAGCATTTCCTAGTTACATACATGAAGGGTATATATTCTTCTGGTTTATTGGTTGTCTTATAAAAAATGAGAGAAATAAGGAGAAATTTACTATTTGACTTCTTACATCCTAAATATTGTTCATAAAAACATGAGAAAAATTGTCTAGCAATATAGTCTTTCTCTGAAAATCTTGTTCCTCTAATGTTATTCTTGTGGAAAAGTATGCTTGCTTGCTAGTAGCCTTGATGTTCACTTTAAAGGTAGGCCAATTCCTATAATAACCCTAATTTCCAGCCATCAAGAATTTTTCTGCAATCATTTATTGCTAGGCATAGCATGGATAAGAAAAACAAAAGTTACTTTGAGAACTTACTGAAATATCATTTTATTACAATGGAAATTCAAAGTCACCTTAACTGCCCAGTCTGTTGTGTTTTTTTTAATTGGTGGCAACATTCACCCTTACAACTGAATAACATTGATAGAGTGCTTTTGGTTTAAGAGTTATAAAAGAAAAAAAATTAAATTTATATTCTTTCACACCTAAACATTGTTTCACGTTTTTTTTTTTTTTGGTCAACAATTCTAGAATGACTAGTTATCCCACTTTGCCTGGGCATAAAATAGTTTCTGAGATATGAGATTTAAAGTTTTAAAACTGAATTGGTTACTTTGCAAGAATGCTCTACTTTATTATAGGTGTATACAGAAATAACATGTATATTTTAAGCAGAAATATATACATATATTTCTAGACATACAGAATACTGGTAATGTGATTTCCCTGCCTTTTACTTTTTATTTTATTTTTCTGTTTATTAATCTTCACCTGGGGATACATTTATTGAAGAAAGAGAGTGGAGGAGAGAGAGTGGAGGAGAGAGAGAGAGAGAGAGAGAGAGAGAAACATCAGTGTGATAGAGAAACATAAATTGAAAGCCTCCCATACACTTCCAACCAGGGATGGAACCTGCAAACTTTTAGTGTACAGGAGGATGCTCCAACCAACTGAGCCACTTGGACAGTGCACTCCTAACTCTTGTAAACATTGGAATGTACATCAAATTTATCTAGCATTTCCTAGTTACATATACAAAGGGTAGAGGCAAATCAACAACTCATCCATGCTACAGGCTTTATGGAAAAAACAAAAGCAATAGATATTTTAAATAATTTTTTAAAAATCTCATATTGTGTTGTTAAGCATATGCCAAAGTTTATTTCTTTAGACTTTTACAAGCCATCAGTATGGGAGGGAATTTTTTTATGAATAATTTGTGTTCATGACATCTAAATGTACTTGAGCAAAACTCAGACTTTAGAAAACTCATGGGATTCTCAAGATGAATTATAATTAAGATCTTTCTGACAGGTTTTAAAGTGTAAATGTCAGAAAAAAAAACTTCACTTGTACCAATTTTATCAGTTCATATACTTAGACTTTAATAGCCTGCCAGTATTATTCACTACTATGATTCTGATACTAGGTAAAAATCATGTTTAGAATGCTATGATAATATCTAAATAGTTGGAAAATTTTATAAATTCATCCCAAGTGTTTCATTAAGATTCTCTAAACTAGCAAAATCAGTATTACCAAATTCTAGAGGTATTAGTGGATTCAAAATATAGTTAATACATGTTTACCATATATATGTCTATATGTAATATGCATGTTTAACTTCAACTGAAATTAGACCTAAAAACAGTACAAAATCTTGGATAGAAACATATCTATGATCAAAAGCCATCATAATCTATCAAGTCGATTCCTATAACACTAATTACATCATGCCATTTTATTCAAATACTTTTTTCTCCCAGACATTCCCAGTCAGTAAAAATCAAAGCTTTTAAAATCAATGATTTTTAGCTTTGTACCGCACTTCCAAAAAATTCTGCTCTGAATTTTTCTATGCACAATCTACCTTGCAATGTACAGATATGTTTTCAATGTCCCCACATATAGTGGGCAACTCCATTCATTTCTTGTTCTTTTGCTGAAATATCTAGATATGAATCAAACCACTTTCTCAACAAACATTTCTATAACTATTTTATCTGAAGTTCCCTCTTCTTTCTCTGCATTCTGGTATTATGTAACACATTCTATATTTAAATTATCTATACTTCTTAAGGACATGTGTGCTGTATCCTTTTTGTTATCAATAAAATCAAACAGTTGATGTTCAATATGTGTTGATGAATTAAATAACTCACCTAGAAGCACAACTAAAAGTGATAAGTCAGTCTTATCTACAAGTGATCTGGTAGAGTCACTTTCATTTTTCAAAGTAGGTGTATGATGTGTGAAACTTTTTAATATATTTCTGAAGACTTGACAGAAAAGAGGTGATACCTTTCTACCTACAATGTGTAGCAATTTAATTTGTGGTAGTCAATACAGAGATGATTTATGGAGATGATACAGGTTTTTCTATCATTAGAAATCATTTTATTTTCCTTTCTTTCAACAGCACTGATAAACATAAATAAGGCATTTGAACAAAAGACTGTGTATTGTAGAATTCTGTATAATTATAAAAAAGCAAAAACAGCATTTCCAACAATTGAAGAAATAATATATAAATTATGGCATATTTATAGAATATTATTTATTAGTGAAGACTAATTAGAACATATATAGATAAATATAATAACATAATACAAAAGACATTGTTATATAAGTATGTATGTATACATATGAGCACATATATACATGCACACATATGTGTATATGGAGAGAGAGAAAATGAAAGGCCAAGTGAGACTGGAGGTGTATGAAGTAAGAGCCACTATTAATTGATATTTTACATATATTTTTCATTTAATTTTCACAACAGAGGAGCAAAACTGGCACAAAATATTTTAAACCATTCAAGTCCACAAAACTTTTGAGCAATAGAGATGAGATTCAAGCCCAGGCAACTTGATTTCAGGGCCCAAGCTCTCCAGCTACTTCTGTTCCTATTTTCAAAGGTCTATTTTAAAAGGTATTTTGACCAATGATTTTTGCATTGATCCCTGGCAAATGCTAAACTAATCATAGATGATTCGTGGGTTCTCCCATCATTCATTCATAAGGTAGACTACGCTAACTTGAAAAGGCCTGCCTTGTCTAATATAAAACACTTACAAATACTGGACACACTACGAAAAACCTCAGCCCACATTCTCTCTAGAATAAAGCAGCCACCCTTCATCAAAGCATTTATAATGAACATTTTCTCTCATACTGATTAAGTGCAGCATCCATTAATTTCCCAATTAACAACAGGTGAAACCTAATGACTGTGGCGCTGCCATAAATATCACCAGTAACCATGTCCCTCCTGTGAAATGACTTTCCTGGAAAGTCATTATTACAGTTGACCAAAAACCACAGTCAGCTGAATTTGGGAAGGAAGGCTCACACACTGGACCTGGTGCAATTTCCAGCAAGCCAGCATGTAAGCTTTAAGCTCATGCTAGACAAGAGTGTCAGATCATTCAGTGGAACCTGGGGCCACAGCTTGAGAGTTGAGAAATGAATTGCAGTCTAGAAACTACAGGCAGAAGATGCCTGAACCCTTTTAAAACTGGTAGCTGCAGAAGATTTATGGCAGTGACATTGGCCTAGAAAAATTGCTAAGTGGCAGAGGCAAACTAAGGAAGCTGATGGAAGCAGTAAGGGTTGTGAATAAAAAAAAAGAAGCAAAACTCACTTGTGAGTAATAAAAATCCCAGGCTAGCATCTAATATAAACTCTCTTCAGAGCTCCCTCAGAGGGAAGCAGAAAATTGCTCAATGGGTCATTTCTGCAACCTAGCATACACATGTAAAAATAAAGAAAAAGAAAAAAGTGAGAAAAACTTAAAGATGAGTTCAGACATGAGACTAAAGAAAAAGAAAAGGGAAAACAACCTGAAGATAAGCTATATTCAAAATTACAGATCACACCTATGACAGACTGCCATGACAGAGAAGGCCAACAGATACAAGAAAGAGATTATTAGAATCACTGTAATAAAATATTTAAAATATCACATAATGTTTAAAATAGCTAAACACATAAGAAAAGTATTCTAGAAATTAAACAACATAGTCAATAGGATTTTTAAACTTAAAGAGCTTTCCAGTTTTCACTCAGTTGTTTAAATGCCAAAAAGAATATTTTTCACAACCTTACAACAGGAAAAATGCACAAAAACTCAAGATCTATAAAATCATCAAAGAGAGGAGGTCACAGGGCAACCAGCTAACACAACATCTGAGGAGAAACAAGCGCCTGTAGGGAGAGGCAGCATGTGACCCTTGCTAACCTTGGGCAGGTATCAGACAAAAATAGAAAGAATTGAGCAAGAATAGTAAAGGGGAAAAAAGTTAGCATGAAGACAGGCAAGTGAGCATGGTGACTACAGATAGAGAAAAAGTTCCTACTACCAGTCTCTTTCAGGCTTTTTCCAAATAAACCTCACCGTGTGCTTACAGGATATATTGGGAGAGTGCTGAGAAGGCTTCCACCTGATACAGAAATGAGAAGGTGAAAAGTAATTGTGGTTGCAGGGGCCAAATCTCCATGCTAAACAGAACAGTGGAGAGGCTGTATTAACCTCAGTTAGGATAAGTATCTGAACGGGAATGTCATTAAGGGTGAAAAGAGGATAGGTAAGGAAGAAACGCTCAGTTCTCTAAGAAGACAAAAATCTAAACATATGTCTACTATAAACAAAGCTTCAAACACATGTAAATATTGATAGAAAGAAAAAAGAAATCAACAAACTCACACTTGAAGTTGGAGATTTAATAGTTCTTCATTAGTAATTAATAGAACAAGTAGACAGAAACTTAGTAAGTTTATAGAACACCTGAAGAATACAACCAAGAAACTTGACCCAATTTACTTTTATAAAATAGTCCTCCCAATAACAAAGTACACATTTTATTGCAAGTCCACATGGAATATTCCTAATATTCTGTCTTTCTGGACCATAAAACAGACCTTAATGAATTTAAAAAAACAAAAATCATACAAAATGTGTCCTTGGATTATAATATAATTTAACCAGAAAACAATAACAGAAAGATATATGGAAAAGCAACAAAAGTTTTGGAAATTAATACTAAAAATTTAAACAGTACACTACCAAATGATATGAGATAAATAAATAAGTCTCAAAGGACACTAAAAATGTTTTTTGCTGAAGAAAAATGGAACAAATCAAAATTTGTGGAATGTTGTTAAAGCAGTGCTTAGAGGGACATCCAGCATGAAATGCTTTTATTAAAAAAGAAGAAGGACATTTAATTCAAGGTATCACCTTAAGAACTAGAAAAAACAAGCACTTCCATCCAAAGCAACTAGAAAGAAGCAGATCATAAAGATAAAAGTAGAATGCAATAAGAGAAATAAAGTGAAGTAATAGAGATCAATTCAACCAAAAACCTGTTATTTGTTTTCTTTTATTTTATTAATTTATTTTCCAATTCCAGTTGGCATATAATATTATATTAGTTTCAGGTATACAACATAATAATTAGACATTTACATATCTCATGAAGTGATCACCCAAATAAATCTAGTACAGATCTGATACCATGCTGAGTTATTACAATATTATTGACTACATTTTCTATGGTGTACTTTCTATCTTGGAAGGTTGTTCTTTGAAAAAATCAATACAAACTGATGAAACTCAAGGACCTAAAGGGACACTTCTTCAAAGAGGACACACAGATGGCCAATAAACATATGAAAAGATGCTCAACATCACTAATCATCAGCTAAATGCAAATTAAAACCACAATGAGATATCACCTCTCATGCCTGTCACAAAAGCTATTATCAATAAATAACAAGCAGCAAGTGCCGGCAAGGATGTGGAGAAAGGAAAATCTTAGTGCACTGGAGGTGGAAATGCACAGTTGGTGCAACCACTATGGAAGGCAGTATGGAGAGATCTCAAAAATTAAAAATGGATCTGTCTTTTGTCTTCTGGGGATATATCTGAAGGAACCCAAAACACCAATTCAAAGCATAAGCACTCCTATGTTCATTACAGAGTTACTTACAATCAATCGCCAAGATATGGAAGCAGCCTGTGTCCATCAGTAGATGAGTGGATAAAACTTCTATGGGACATTTATGTGATGGAATACCACTTGGCCATCAAAAAAAAAAAGTTTTACCCTTTGTGACAGTATGGATGGACCTGGATAACATTATGCGAAGTGAAATAAGCCAGTCAAAGAAAAACAAATGCCACATCATTTTACTCATATGTGGAATCTAATAAACAAACTGAACTAACAAGCAAAATGGAGATGGACTCATAGATGGAGAACAAAACAACAGAAGGATGGAGGAGAGGAGAGGATGGAGGGATTGAGCAAAAAGGAAAAAGGACTCAAGGACATGGACAACAGTGTGGTGATTGTGGGGGAGGTAGGAGGGAGTATAAGAAGACTAAATGGTAATGGGAAAATACAATAAAATGCATAAAAATAAAAAGTAAAAAAAGAGAGTAAAGATTAGGAAGAAGCAATTACCAAAATAAAGAATGAAAAATGAAATGTCATTATATACCCCCACAGACTTTAAAAGGATAATAAGAGAGTACTATTAAACACTTTTTTTTAATAATTTGAAAAGTTTGATGAAATGAATCAAATTCAGAAAAGACACAAACTACCTAATTTCATTCAAGAAAAATCAGACAATCTGAATGGTCCTGCTTATTTTATTAAAGATATTAAATTTATAATAAAAACTTATTTTTTAAATACCTTTCTAGGTGTAGAGGAGTTTACTGCTGAAATTTACCCAAACATTTAAGAAAAATACAGCCAACTTTACAAAATATTTTTCAGAAAGTTAAAGAGAATAAAATGTTTCCTCACAGCTTTTAGGAGATCAGCACCATTGTAATACCAAAACTAGACATTTTAAGGAAACTGCTGCAGACCATAATCCCTCATGCATAGATGTGTATTCTCACAAAATATCAATTCTAAAAGACAATATAGGAAGAACAATATATCATAACCAAAAGGGATTTACCACAAGTTTACAAGGCTGGTTTAACATTCAAGAATTGATTCATACATTTAATGATACTGACATCATATTTTTATTTTTTGATTTTTAGTTATTTATGATATTACAATGATCCAATTTCCCCCTCTTCACCTCCCCAGCCCACCTCCAACTTCCATAATTGTATTATCAACTCAATAGATGCAGAAAAGCACAGAATTCAATATCTATTCATGAAAAAAAGTCTTACACTAGGAATAGAAAACAACTTCTTAATAAAGGACATATATAAAAATATTCAACATTTTAAATGATTAAAGACTGAATATTATCTTCTTAATTGGAAATAAAACAAGATAATGTAATATGGGAAATCTTACTCAATGTAAGAAGACAAGGATTAAAGGATACAAATTGAAAGAGAGAAAAAAATGTCTTTTTTCATGAATATGACTGTCTCCACATAAAGTCTCAGAGGAACCACAAAAAGTTTTTAGAATAAGTATTCCTGAAAACTCTTCCATTTATAAAGGACACATAGACAAAACCAAACAGGTGTAGGATCAAGGGTGGGAGGCAGGGATGGCTGGGGGCAGCGAGTGGGGGATTAAAATGGAGACAACTGTACTTAGACAACAATTAAATAAAAATAAATAATTTTAATTTTTGTAAATGTTTTTAAGAATAAAAAATTAAAAAAATTCTAAAGTGAATTCAGAAGTGTCTCTAGATAAAAAGTTACTACACGTAAACTCAATTGACTTCTATATTCCAACCATAAACAATAGTTTATATTTTTAAGTTATATTTTATTGATTATACTATTACAGTTGTCCTGATTTTACCCCTTTGCCCCTCTCCAACAAACATCCCCTGCTCCCTCAGGCAATCCCCCCCACCATTGTACATGTCCATGGATCATGTATAAAAGTGCTTTGGCTACTCCACGTCCTATACCGTATTTCACATCCCCATGGCTATTTTGTAACTACCTATGTGTACTTTTTAATCCCCTCAACTCTTCACCCATTCCCATATACCCTCCTCCCACCTCTAAACCATCAAAATATTCATTGTATCCATGATTCTCTCTCTGTTCTTGTTTGCTTAGTTTGTTTCTTAGATTCAATTGTTGAAAGACTTGTATTTTTTGCCATTATATTATTCATGGATTTAATCTTCTTTTTCTTAAATAAATCCATTTAACATTTCATATTGTAGAGTAAATGGGGGCAGTCTGGCTTCCTCACCCAGGTGTTTGGGTAACCAAGGGAAGCAGTGTTCTCATAGCCTTGAATGGACTTGATGGGTATGATCACATAGCCTTGAGACTGGGTCTGATAAACTGTTCCCATAACATGAAGTATGCTTGCATGTGCAGAATTATGTCATGTTATGTAGTGTTCTGGCAGTTTTCCAGCTTTGTTCTCCTCTAGTACTTAAACAAGTAGAGACTCCCTGCCGGGAGTGATGATGAAAGATGCACAAGGGGACAGGTGCCACGATGGGTGACACGCTAGGGAGCAAAGGCCACAACATGAGACATGTAGATAGACATGCAGCTTGTAGCATGCATGGCTTCCCCACCCATGAATAAAGGCATGCCAGACATCCCAACAGCTCCATGAATATTATTCTGTCTACACAAATACTATGGACCTGCCTGGCCTTGATTGGTCGCAGCACATATTACTACTGGTTTGGTGATAACAAACTCCTTTAGTTTTTTATTGTCTGAGAAGACATTATCTGCCCTTCAATTCTAAATGACAGCTTTGCTGGATACAGCAATTATGGCTATAGGTCCCTGCCTTTCATAACTTTGAATATTTCTTCCCATTTTCTAGCCTTCAAAGTTTCTTTTGAGAAATCAGCTGACAGTCTTATGGGAACTCCCCTGTAGGTAACTAACTTCTTTTCTGTTACTGCTTCTAAGATTCTCTCTTTATCTTTAACCTTCGGCATTTTAATTATGATGTGTCTTACAGTGGGCCTCTTTGCATCCATCTTGTTTAGAACTCTGTGCTCCCTGGACTTGTATGTCTATTTCCTTCACCAAATTAAGGAATTTTTCTTTCATTATGTTTTCAAAGACTTTTCCAATTTCTCTTTATTTCTCTTCTCTTCCTGGCACCCCTATGATATGAATATTGGACCTCTTAAAGTTGTTTCAGAGGCTGCTTACACTGCCCTAATTTTTTGGATTCCTTTTTCTTTTTATTCTGATCAGTTGTTTTTTGCTTCCCTATATTTCATATCATTGATTTGATTCTGAGCTTTAGCCATTCTACTGTTGTTTCCCTGTAAATTGATATTTATTTCAATTAGTGTATCCTCATTTCTGGCTAGATCTTTTTTATGCTGCTGAGATCCTCACTAAGTTCCTTGAGCATCCTTATAACCAGTGTTTTGAACTCTGCATCTGATAGATTGCTTATCTCCATTTTGTTTAACTCTTTTTCTGGAGTTTTGATCTATTCTTTCATTTGGGCCATGTTTCTTTGTCTCCTCATTTTTGTCAGCCTCCCTGTGTCTATTTCTATGTATTAGGTAGACCTGCTTTGACTCTGTGTCTTCGCAGTGTCCGCTAATGTAGTAGATGTCCTGTAGGGTCCAGTGGCACAGCCTCCCCTATCACCCAAGCTTGGTGTTCAAATTGTGCCTTTTCTGTGGGCTGAGTACACCCTCCTTTTGTAGTTGAGTTTGGTTGCTTTCATAGATCAATAGGAGGGATTTATCTAGGCCAGTCAGCTGCAAGGATTGACTGTGACCACTTACCAGCAACTTCCACCCTCCGTGGAGGATTAACTGTGCAGAGGTAGGGTGGTGCTCCGATGTTGCGTGTAGCTGTGCACTGGGTACATTGGCCCTGGAGTTTCCTGTGTGGTTCAGGCTAAGATCAACCCTCACTTGTGTTTTTCCTGGGACCAACCTGCCTAAGCTATAAAGTAATCTGAAATGTCTGCTACTTGTGCTGGGCTTGGAGATTCCAAGGCAAAGCCAAGCTTTGAATCTAGGCTGGCTGGTGCCAGGGCTGGG
>PVIA01012945.1:0-27629 GCA_004024845.1 Tonatia bakeri
AGAGGCGCACGAGTGAGAGAGATGAGACAGAGGCGCACGAGTGAGAGAGATGAGACAGAGGCGCACGAGTGAGAGAGATGAGACAGAGGCGCACGAGTGAGAGAGATGAGACAGAGGCGCACGAGTGAGAGAGATGAGACAGAGGCGCACGAGTGAGAGAGGAACTGAGTAATCTGGGTGCAGTGAGAGCGGACAAAAGGAAGCCTTCCTTCCTGCCCTTACGTATCATAAGAGATGTGACTAAGATGTTTTTCTTTGTATTTCAAAAAAAATCAGCTACAGAATGGCACAGTAGTAAATATTTGATATGGTATATAACGATATAAAAGAACTGCAATTCTTGTTTTGATTTTCAGGTTTACTTACGTTATTGAGGACTTCATGAAATCCCAGGCCTCCCAACATCTTGGTGCCCATTCTAGCAGCCAATTGGTACATAAGAGGCAAAAATTTATATGATGGAATCTTCATTCCATCTCTCTATTATTAAAAAAAACACAAAATTAAGAAACAATGCATTTCAAATACTCTCACACCTAAGCAAATAAATTATTCTAAGGTAATGCTCTTCAACTAGCACAACAACCTGGTGCTTGTTAGTCACATTTCACTAAGTATACTTTTTCCTGATTCATCGGTAAGTCATAGTATTTGATCCTAAGTTAAACTGTACTGAGAACTGAAATACTTGGCACTGCTTATAATCCAGTGACTTCCCAGAGGGAAGAAAGTGGGTCCTCAGACCATGGTGATCCTGACTTCTGAGAAGTGTATTAAAATTAAATATTATACTTTTTATGCTAAAAGTAACAGGACTGTGAAACAGTAGCAGAGATTCACTGTATCTACTATGAATCTTAATCTTTTCATTCAGAAGAACTATTTTACTTTTAAGCTTCAAATTCATTGTCATATATATAATTAAAATAACTTTAATACTAGGTATCAACAAAATTTAACATTTTTAAATAAAAATCAATACTGCTGTCTTGATGCTTTTGTAAATATATATATTGTTTGCATTTACAGAAGTAGTTCAATGTAAAAATCCCAGAAAAGCATAAACCAGTGGGAACAAACACATCTGTGTTCATTTTTAACTGCTTTCTGAATACCTCAATTTAGCATTCTGGGTACTTTCCTATGGTAATTGTGAAGAAATAGGACTGACCTAAATTCTCCCATCTCCATATAAAACTGCATCATCAGAGCTAACTAAGAATACATGTGCATTCTTAATTACTCGTATTCATATGTAACTTGAACCTGCGTGTACTATGAGCACTGAACCAAGTGCTACGGATACAAAGAAATACATAAACCATGACACTGATAGGCTTAATTATAAGCTTTTACAGCACAGGGTGGAATACTGGGTTGAAAATACAACTTGCCTTCATCATGCCATTGACTTCAGAAACTCCAGAATTTTCGAGCCAGAGGGAACAAAGACGAAATATCCACATATCATGCCCTTCTCCACTTAACAAGCAACTGATGTAATTTTCAACTGCTTTGCACAGGAAGCGCCTGCGGTCCTCTCTCAGCGCGCGGAGCGCACACTCGTCCAGCTCCAGCTCGCGCTGGACCTTCACTGCGTACCTTGCATTGACAGTTAAAGCACAACACAAAAGCCATCAGGTTTACAGAACTACAAAATCATATGATATACAACACAAATGAAAAATCAGAAAAAGGAAAATTCTAAGGATTATAAATGGAACAAACTTATCTTTTTAGAGTTTTTTTCCATTGCTCAAAATAGTTTTTGAACTCATAAAATTTGAAGCTTCTTAGTGGTTCTGCCATTTTTTGTTTCACTCTTCCACATCAGCAAACCATTTCCCTCTGAGGACTTTTTTCATCCAGGGAAACAAAAGTTGCTCAGAGACATTGGGTGAATAAGTAGGGTGGGACATGAGAACCATGCTGTTTTTGGTAAAAAACTGGACACTAAGCATGGTGTGGCCAGATGTACTCGTAAATCACCCATCATGAAATGGGCAAACATGTTAAAAGAGTCTTCAAAGAAACAAAACTCACTGAGGCCGAATACAGCCTCTCACAACAACACCAGCTAGTACACTGATGGGTTCCTAGAACACTCACCTAATAGAGAAAGACTATATACTACAAGGAGCCTGTCCTCCAGAAGATAATTCTGGTTTTGGGTCCCCACTCATACACAGTCACTGTATATCTGTGCATCTTGTCACCTGTACACACCTAGTTAATTACCTGTTGGTCTGAATTTTATGTTCCCTAAGAAGGCCCACTTCTTCTTTGGCCCTTTTCAGGAGAGCTTGTTTGTTTTCAAATTCTGATGATTTCATGTAGTTTTCAATTCTCTGGTACTGAGTATCTGAGAACCGTGCTAACGAGAGAAATGCTTTCATTTTTCCATTTCTGAGCTCATCGTTTTCTCCATCATGATTTCCAGCAACTTCCACTGCCTTCAAGAAAACACAATCCGTTTCTATATATTTACAGGTACTAAAAGCATCTAAAGAATCACTCAGGTCAAAGAATCCCTGCACGAATGTTTAATTTATTTATCAGCTGAAGTGTACGAAGTACAGTATTTTCTTGACTTTTCAAAACAACTGATAATGACAGCTGATATTTGTAAAGAACTGTGCAAAAACAAAGAGCTCTATAAAATTTAAAGACAATCAATCATCATTGTGCTTTTCATGTTTCACTTATTTAGTGAGGTAACTATTTCCAAAATAGTTAAAATAAAGAAATAGCTGGAGTACTGAAGTCCTAGTACTGCTTGTTGGGTGGATGGACTACAAATAAACAGCAAAGGCTGACTTGCACATTCCTTAATCAGCTATTTTTATTGATAAATAAATGGAGACATGATCGGAAACAATTTGTTGGAAGACTAGTTGCAGTGGGGGGTAAAAGGAAGACACATTGGAGATTACTTTCAAAATACACTCCTGCTTTAGTAACATTCTGTTTCATTCTGCCCTAAATTATATAGAGCTACAACAGTAATAAATATGGAAAAGTGAAATCATACTTTATTTGCTTCTGAAATAAATTTAACCTTGACGAAAAAGATCAAGTATACTCATGCTAAACAACTGTCTTAGGGCTGCTATAAAGTCTTACCTTTTCTAGGTAGGTCTGCATGATGACTGCAGGGTTTTCTAAGCAGGTTTCTGCTAACCAGTTACCACAAACCCTCAGACATTCGGTGTATATAAGCTTTAGTTTGGGGTCATGCTGTGTATGAAAAGCAAAATCTTAAAATGTAATTCATTATCAGGACTATACAAAAGTATCTTCCACTTAGAAGAAGCAGGTTAACAATGTTTTTCTTTACCTGCTTTTATCATACAACTATTTTAATAATCCAAGTGCCTAAGTCTATGAAATAATCATCCTCTACTATTCATAATTATCAGTATTATTATTATTAGAACAACTCAGTTATTGAGTACTTTTATATGCCAGGAACTTTCTAAGGGCTTTCTGTACATTATTGCATTTAGTCCTATGCAATGAGTATTATTACCCATAATTTGCAGAGTACCAAGTATAACTGAGGTACAAAGAGTGTAAGTAACTCCAGCGCCAATACTGTTAAACAATATTTAAACATCGTATCATACTGGCCCCCAGTGCTTTGGCACAATAACGACATTTCTAGCAGTGAAAGGTGTCACAGAAGTGCCCAATGCCTAGCACAGGAAGTTGATATTCACTAATCAGGTATGTGTGAGAAGAACACCACTGTGGCTAAACCTTTTCAACTTCATGAGACCTACTGTACAAATGCCTCTGCTTTTGTCCACGATGTGCTAGAAATAAAGCTGGAGAAGCAGCCAAGTTCTCAATAAGTAATAGGTAATGTTAGATAAAATATCAGACATTATATTTTAAAAGTATTTAGACTGACAAGCCAATTATGCCAATCTGATTTTTAAAAACTTTTGTTCTCTCATGCATTGTCCCTTACTCCAAATTTATAGTAGCTATTTCATTTCTGTTTTCCCAATACCTTTCTGGAATTCTGTAGGAAGTTTTTAAGAAAGGCATTGGAATAAATCAAATAATTCTACTACAAGATGGACTGACAGAATTGTTGAAAATAGAAAAAATGAATACTTTCTAAATCCTTTTACAAATATTAATTTTTCAGACTCCTTCTTACAACTTTTTTTCTAAAAAAACCATTTTTTGTTGTTGTTCAAGTACAGCTGTCTCCATCCTCCCCACCCCCACCATTTCCCCTGACCCCAGCCATCCCCACTTCTCATCCTGATCCCACCCCTCTTTGGTTTTGTCCACATGTCCTTCATACATGTTCCTGAAAACCCTTCCCCATTTCCCCCCTCATTATCCTCTCCTACCCCCACTCTGCTTCTTATAGTTCCTTATTCATGAATCAGTAATTTCAAGGCCTTAACAGAATTATGAACTTATTAAAAACATATAAGGCGCAGTATGTTCTTTTATAACAGTAAAATACTAATTCAGCCAATAAAAAAGTGAACCTCTGAACAGATGGCATCCAATTTCTTGATCATGTGCTTGAGAATACTCAGGGCAAGACTCTGCTCCTTTTTTGCCCAGAATACTTGTGCTTCTTCCAGCTGCCACTCAGAAACTCCAAAACTAGGTGAATTATACTGTTTAATTTTAAATATTGCCCTTTCAGGAAGCTGAAATGAAAATAACATATAAAAGTAAGAATTTTTACTATTGGTACTATTACCACTACTACTACCACTACTGCTACTACTACTACTAATAAAAGCAGTTAACTACCATTCACTGAGGACTGGACAACTGAATAGAATTATCTTATGTATATCTTGTCCTGCCTTCCTTAGCCCCCACTGTTTTTCTGCCTCTTTTTCTTATATCAATATATGTGTGTATGTATATGAGTATGAATACACATAGTATGTAAAATCACTAAATTGTTATCAATATATTAGGTACCTTCTCATTTCATAAACAGAAAATTTGGACATGTAGATGGTTAATTACCTTGTCCAGGCTTAAATTCAGGTCTAATTCTAAATTCTAATTCTAAAAATAGGAAAGCTTAGCTTAAACAATCACGCTGTGCAGTATTCTAATAGCAATCTCTGCCTAGCAGTGACATTGCCTTTTTACTCATCCTTTCCATCTTTGAGGTAATAAAAGGGAGGTCAAGAGGTGAGATGGCATAGATTCATGTCTTGTTACCTGGGTGTTCTTGAAAGTTCGGGCTAGTATGGAGAGTTCTACAAGGTGCTTGGTGAGAATGTCCCGAAAACATTCTTTTTGGGAGTTCTCCATTTCCTTTTCCATCAAGAGCTCCAAAACGACTGTGCGTAGAGCCATGATAGGCTCCTGAAAACTAAAATCACTGTCTTTGAGAAGCTGGGAGTGTTTCTGCCACTTTATGTACACTTCGGAGGGTTGCTTATCCATAACTGATCTGAAAGCAAAATCACAGAATTCAGGTAAACAAGAAAAGTGGAAACAAATTGCTATTATGCAGATTCTAAATTTAAGATAGAATATGAAGGTGTTTTTATAGTAACAAGACTGGAACTTCTAAATAATCCAAAATAAAGATCAAATTTAGAAAACTACAAAACCGCCTGAATTTGGAGGGTTGGAAAAGAGGCCACAGACAATGAACATTTTAAAAGATTTCTTAAAAATCTTTCACAAAAAGCAGCATTTCTAAATATACTGTCTTCTGAAATGAGAACACACTCATCAGGCCCGTCACACCAGACACCTAGACCTCTCATCCTGCTTCAGCACTCCTTGTGGTAAAAGAGGACGTGTCAGCAAGGGGATGAAATCAACCACGAATCACCCACAGTTCCCAGCAGGCCGAGGGTGACTCCATGCAATTGCAGCTGTTAAAGAACTCACAACCCAATGAAGGAAATGATGGCAAATGTTTCATTCACCAACACCATTTACTAAAGGAAGAGAAAATGCATGTTGTGCAATGAGTTTACATGAATGTTACACTTCCCAGGTGTCTACACTAGGTGATACTGTCTAACCCTTTGGGACTACTGTATTGAGAGAAATTAGATGAAGCCAGGACATAAAGAAGATGACAAGGTGCTGACTAGTAAATGAAAGCTCTTTATTGATTGATAAAGGAGGACACAGTGACACCAATTCATAGGACCAAAACGACTTCCTCCCAAAATGATCCTAGAGCAGGAGGTATAAACTTTTAATCTCAGGAACTCTTTAACATTCTTACAAATTATTGAAGACCCTAAAGAGCTCCTCTTTATTGAATTATATCTATTGATATTTACTGTATGAGAAACTAAAACTGATAAAATAGCAAATATACATTAATTTATTTAAATAACAATAAATCTACTATATACCCTAAATAACATTAAAAATAACCACAGTTCTCAAAACAAAATTTAGTGAGAAAATGGTATTGAGTTGTATTCTGCAAATCTCTTTGCTGTCTGGGTTAACAGAGGTGACTGAACTCTCTTCTCTGCTTCTCCACTTGGTTTGCTGTGATATGATGTTTTGGTTGAAGTGTATGAAGAAAATCTACCCTCATACAGGTATGTAGCTGAAAAAGGGAGGAGTTTGTTATTAGTCTTCACAGGTAACTGAGGATATGTTTTTCTGGGACCTCGAAAACTTCACTGTACCCCACGAGAGGATGAGAGCAAAAAAAGGAAATAACGTCTTATCGTAAGTATAAAGATAGTTTTGTGTCACGGACCCTCTGAGTCAGCTCATCCAACTTGCCCTCTCTCTCACTTCCTTGTAATTCCCTATCAGAGAAAGAGCCAGAGTATTACTCTTCAGAGGTTTCTTAAGGTATCCTATTCTGTGTTTAGTATAAGACAGTTTTCATACAGAAGAAAAGTTCCTAGAATATTGTCAGTAAGAACTACCAATATACTTATTTATGAAAGCAGAAAGCAGTTTTGTTCCTTTACTCTCTAAATAATGCAATTTTGAAAAACTGTATTATTTCCTGACTCTAAAATTTCCTCCTTTCTACTCACAAAGCATATTCAAAGAAAGCGTTAGTTTAGCATAAAATTATACCCTCTTTCCTTCCTCTTATAGTAATAGTGACTCAGAATGACAGAGCTATAAGGGCCCCTAGAGGCCATCAAATGTAAGTCCTTCAGTTTAGAAATGAGGAAAGTGACGCCCCCTCCCCAAATAAGTGACTTTCTCAGGGCCACAGAATCCAAACTGAGATCTGTAGCATCCAGAAGAACTGCTTTAGCTCATTTTCCAATCTTCTGGATCACTTCCATCTCACCATAATAAGAACCAGTCTCCTCTACACACCGACTCCGAACTCACTGACAGTCACCGAATAAAGAAAACTGAACGTTTAGCATGAATCAGTCAACAGGAAAACGCACTGCGGACACAACAATAAACAAGAGAACGGCCCCCTTCAGGGAGCCTCTCGTGCAGCACGGCAGTCTCTCTAAAATGGCACTAATGCCGACGCAGTGCTGGAAGTGAGTATTGTGTGCCATGGCAAAAATGCGAGGGAACACTTTTATCTGGCGTAGAGAAAGGAAAACATAGCTCTTGCTGGTGTGGCTCAGTTGGCTAAATCACCACCCTCTAAGCAGGTTGCAGTTTCAATCCCCAGTCACGGCACGTGCCTGGACTGCAGGCCCGGTTCCCGTTAGGGCATGAACGAGAGGCAGCTGATCGATACTTCTGTCCCCCCCTCTCTTTCCCGCTCTAAAACACCAATAAGCATGTCCTTGGTAAGGGATTAAGAAAAAAAGGAAAAGAAAAACACATGAAACTAAATTTTAAAGCTTAATTTTTTACATTCATTATTTTTGAAAATGTTTACTAAGACCACAGCTCATTAGATTAATCAACTTTTACATCCTGACAGAACAAACCTACTGGTCTCTGTTTTGATTTTTAAAGTCAGTGCTGGTAACAGAAGCACCACAGCCGAGGACGAGGAGCCACACGAATCACACACCTTGAGAAAAACTCCCCGATGTTTTCGAGCTCTCCGATGGCCTGCAATCTGCTCAGTGTGGGGTACAGTGAGTACGCAGACTCGAGGCTGCCCTTACACAGCTCTTCCACTTCTTTCACTCTAGTGACGAAAGAAACAAGACAACTGGAACACTAAGACGAGGTTTTCAAGAAAGCCAAAGTTCAAATCTGTTGTCAAAGAGCTCTGGTCACAGGCTCTGATTCTGATCTAACAACACTGACACTTGCATCCCCAGTACAACGCAGTGAAAACGAAGTCTGAAATCTGACAGACCTGGATCTGAGGGCCAGTTCTGCCCCTTATGGCTGCGTAACTTTGGGCACGTTACTGGTTTCCTGTGAATCTAAGCTCTTCCCTTCCAGAACTACCTTGGTGATTAGAGAATAGGTATGAAAGAGCCTAAGAGGCAAGAACATAATAAGCACTTAAATGGTAACAAAATTACTTCTGTAACAAAATATAGGATTTAATAGGTAACTAGCTACTGCTAAACATATATAAGTGCTTTCTGGCGCAATGTCTCATTTGTGTCCCACAACAAGCCTATGAGTATTGACCATTAGTCACCACTTTATATTAAAAACACTAATACTAAAAGATAAATTCCATACAATTACTAAAGAACATAAGATTAATATTTTTAGTGTACTGGTCCAGAAAAAAAACACAGTGGCAATCAATAAAACTTTTGTGAGATTTCAGTGTAAATAACTGACCTAGAGTACTAAAGAAAGTAGTATTTTAAAGGAAAGAATGTATCTGAACCACATGAACAAAGATAAATGTATTACATAAGAAAAAAATAATGTAATTATGTAGCATATGAGTATGCTCCAACATCTAAAACAAAAACATTGTAATATATATATATATACACATAGACATATTTGACATATATGCATTTCAAAATTCTCTAACACTTAACATTTAAAAACAAGAATACTTTTTCAAGACAGAAAATAATTAAGATAACACATCCACAATTCTTATAAAAATCTGTTGCAGAAGATAAAACTCATCTGAACACTCACCTCTCAGATAAGCAAAAGCTATGAAAATGTTAAATACTGGACACTGCATCCCCCATTTGCATTGAGTTTCAACACTAATTTGTATGAATTTTTGTTATACAGGGAATTATTTTGAGAGGAGGGCGGGATGACAAGGAAACACCCTGACAATAGCCACCAAATCCTTATCCTACTTCACCAGTGCAAATCCACACACTGAAATCATTTGTCAAGTTTTCAGAAAAGAAATCATGACAGTAAATGTTAAAATACAATGTCTTTTTTTAAGAGTACCTGGCATATTTGACACTTTCATAAAATGTGGCGAATTCCCTGTCTCTTAGAGACTGCAAAGCATTGTACAATGATTCGTGGTAACTGGTTCCTTCAATTCTTTTGCTGTGAGATAATTTTAAAAATAAAACAAAAAATCTTAAAATATGCAGGTATAAATAACTTCATCAAGAAACATTTTCAAACTACACTTTAAAAAATGCATTTTTAGAAATTTCGGTAAGAAATACAAAGAATTAGATCATTTAAATCTTCACACACACAAAACAAATTCTGAGATATTGTGCCTGGTTCTAATCTTGCTATATTCTCACTTATTTATTCAATAAACATCTCATATGTGCCAGGGACTAACTAGGCACCTGTTTCTAGATGCAGACAAGTCAGATCAGGTCCCCATTCTCATGGAGCTTATGTTCTGGTCTGGAGAAGATGGACAACAGATAAGAAAAATATCAGGTAGTGACACTGAACATGAAGAGACTTAAAACAGAATAACAAAATACAATGACTACTTTAGAATGGGTAGTCAGGAAAGGTCTCTCTGAGATGTGACACTATTAAATTAGAATCTGAATGACAAGAAGCCACACAGAGCAACAGGGGATAAAAAAGACATGCTAGGCATTTAGGTAAAAACAGCTTGGCCTGATGAAATAACAGAGAGGGCTGAGGTGGCTGAAATAGAGTAGGCAAAGGAAAGAATAGTATATGGTGATTTATATGCAGAGGCAGGCAGGAACAAGCTCACACACTAAAATATTAAAAAAACAGGAAAAGTATATCACTAATTGTATAGAAATCTGTCTGAAATTTGAAAGACACTCCAATTAACAAAAATGTTTCAACTATGAAAACAAATATAATATAATAGTTAATATAATGTTTTTGGTGTTCACATCTTCAAAAGACTTCTAACAAAAATACAAAATCTTTAAAATCTTTAAGTGTTTGGCTTTTCATTCAGAAAACATGGTGATCTTACTTTTAGGTTATAAATGTTATCTTTCTGTGTTAGTAATTTAGCAGCATTATTTGATAAAAAGGAATATTTCATGAAGAAAGTTAAACAGTCTTTTTTGTACCACTAAGCCAATAAAAATGCTAACCAAAATGTTACAACAGGGAGTGGTAAGGGAAATGCCTACAATTTTCTTTAAATTTATAAATATTGCAAGAACAAGTATAAAGGACACATGGACAAAAACAAGGATGAGGTGGAAATGGGAGGAAGAAAGGGAGGGCTAGGGGGGTGGGCTGGGATGGGAGTAAAAGGCAGAAAACTGTACTTGAACAACAATTAAAATAATAAAAATAAATAAATAAATATAAGTGAGAAGATTCCAGTGAGAAAATAGGTTTTATATTTCTCTTTTCAACTACACTTGGGGGTGGGTACAGAATTCCCCTAATGTAAGAGACTGAATTCAAGCCTTGGTACGTTAACTGCTTACTGCTATCTTATTTAAGTACTTTGGCATATCTATAGCTTGCAATATTTCAAAAACATAAAAACAAACATCCTGTTACATTCATCGAGCAATATTTTAAAAGTGTATTGTTTATAATCAAAGAAATGATGATTAAAAATGTCATAGTTCTTCTTACTTAACAGAAATGCAATGGTCCCACTGCATATTCCTCCATGCTGCCTGGTAATGAAGTTCCTGTAGTTCAGCACACCATTCTTTATTTTCATGATCTAATCCTCTTAAATAGACAGAAAGAATATGGCAGAGTCCCAGATTCTGCAACGCCTGAGCAGGAGTTAAAAAAAAATGTAAGGCCCTGGCTGGTGTAGTTCAGTGGATTGATCGTAGGTTGCGAACCAAGGGGTCGCCAGTTCGATTCCCAATCAGGGCACATGCCTGGGTTGCAGGTCAGGTTCCCACTGGGGGCCACGTGAGAGGCAACCATACATTAATGTTTCTTTTTCCCTCCCTTCCACTCTCTCTAAAAATAAATAAATAAAATCTTTTTAAAAAAGTAAGTAATTTAAAAAAGTAATCAAACAGTAGAGACACAAAAATAACAATCAAACATGAAAAGTAACTTTTTAAAAATTTTAGTAGTACAGAATATATCACTAAAATGTCCGAAATATTGATTGCTGTGTTTCCCCAAAAACATTAAGAGAGAGCTCAAAGGACTCTAACATTTGATGGAAGAATGGTTAAAATACATTAGCCAGTAACAGAAATGGTGTCTTCTGGGCCCAATTGCAATGCAAACTATAAGAAACAGTTTACATGAGATTATCCAGGTGAAGGACTTACTCACTACCTGGCACATTGTACACAGTCAAGAAATATCTCCTACTATTAGCTAGCACTTTTCTGATTGACAAATCAAATCTATACTACCTTTTAGGTTAATGCCCTAATTTACCTGTGCATTCCTCTGCCTATTTAGCCCAATGCCTGAAATAAGAGGTGGTTTTCAGTCTCATACTGAATACCCAGAATTTATTTGGCTATGTAAATATTCCACCACCACAGTGAAATAATCTCAGTACTACACTTTCAGTGGATCTCAAAGCAGGGGGAAAAAAGATACCTGAATTATTCCTGCCTGGCGAGTTGATGAAGAGATCGCTGACTCGAGGTCGTATGTCACTAGGGCTTTGTCCCACATTGCTTCATGTTCATATGTCCGCAGTCTACAATTTAAGATTTCAAAATACTTTTGAATTTCATGTGCATGTAACTCCTTTATAAATAGTATTAAAATAATATTACCTAGAAAAATTCAATTTACCTTGTCAGGGGTTGTAGAATTTTCCCTCCACCACAGCCATATAGACTATCTGGCTCTCCTATACTTCTGTAAATTTCTAAGAGCAGATCCTAAAAATACAGAAACAACAAAAACTGGAGGAAAAACCCATCACTTTAAGGATTTAGTAAATTAGAAATTTACCCACATATAAATCCCAATTCAAAATGCTATGTTATAAAGTAAACTATGATATTGAAAGAATATATTAAAGATTTGGATTAGCAACTCCCAAAGATCCCAGACAACAGAATGACAATTTAACACCTGAGAAGAATTGCACAGAATTTCATGAATTAGAAAAGAAATAAATCCCAATCAACCAAGCTTTTAATACATGCAAAAAATCATCATTAAAAAAACAATAGCTAAGGACTTCCAGGAAAAACGGAGACATAGGTAGATATATTTTGCTTCTATGCACAACCAAAAGAAGGACAACAACAAATTTAAAAACAAAAAACAACAGTACTGCCAGAAAATCAAACTGTATGGAGGTACAAATATCAAGGAGTTAAAAGAAACACTCATTCAGACTAGTATGAGGGGCAGAGACGGGCAGTCAAGCAGGGAGGACTTGTGGCAGCGCCTGGCAGACCGACTGTGATCAGGCAGGCAAGGTCAAGACTAGCAAACCAGCGGTCCCACATTTGTGTGTGGATAAACCAGGAGGAACAACTGGGGAGCGAGACAGACTGTGCCACCCAGGGTTCCAGTGCGGGGAAACTAAAGCCTCAAAACCTCTGGCTGTAAAACCTGAGGGGGTTGCAGCAGCAGCAGAAACTCCCAGCCTCACAGGGCAGTTCGTTGGAGAGACCCACGAGGTCCTAGAAGATACATAACCCTTCCAACCCACCTGGGAATCAGCACCAGAAGGGCCCAATTTGTTTGTGGGTAGCAGGGAAAGTAACTGAAAGCAGAGTAAGAGTCCAACAAGAGGCTCTGTTCCCTCTGTGACCCCTTCCCCACATGTAACACCACAACACAGCGAAGTGGGTTGCACCGCCTGGCAACACCTAAGGCTCCGACCTTTACAATGTAACAAGTGTGCAGAGACAAAAAAGTATGGCCCAAATGAAAGAACAGATGAAAACTCCAGAAAAAGAACTAAGTGATGCAGAGATGCAGAGTTTAACAATGGTAATCAGGATGCTCACAAAAATGGTTGAGTATGGTCGCAAAACAAAGGAAGAAGTGAAGGCAATGCAAAGTGAAATAAAAATATACAGGGAACCAACAGTGAAGGGAAAGAAACTGGGACTCAAATCAATGATTTGGAATGGAAGGAAGGAATAAACATCCAACCAGAACAGAATGAAGAAACAAGAATTCAAAAACATGAGGAGAGGCTTAGGAAACTCCAGGACACCTTTAAATGTTCCAACATCAGAATGACAGGGGTGCCAGAAGAAAAAGAGGAGCAGTAGGAAATTGAAAACTATTTGAAAAAATAATGAAGGAAAACTTCCCCAATCTTGCAAAGGAAATAAACTTTCAGGAAGTCAAGGAAGCCTAGAGAGTCCCAAAGAAGTTGGTCCCAAGGAGGAACATGCCAAGACACATCATAATTAAATTACCCAAAATTAAAGGTAAACAGAGAGAATATTAAAAGCGGCAAAAGAAAAGCAGACAGTCACCTACAAAAGAGTTCCCATAAGACTGTCAGTTGATTTTCCAAAAGAAACACTGCAGGCAAGGGGCTAGAAAGAAGTATACCAAGTCACAAAAGGCAAGGACCTACATCCAAGATTACATTATCCAGCAAAGCTATCATTTAGATTGGAAGGGCAGATAACGTGCTTCCCAGACAAGGCAAAGCTAGAGGAGTTCATCATCAATAAGCCCTTATTATATGAAATGTTAAAAGGACTTATTTAAGAAAAAGATGATGATCAAAACTATGAACAGTAAAATGAAAACAAACAACTATCAACAACTGAGCCTAAAAAACAAAAACAGAAACAAGCTAAGCAAACAACTAGAACAGGTAAAGCACCTAAATGTATGAACCAAGGACATGAACTAAAGGGGGAGAATGCAGGTGGGAGGAGGGTGTAGGGTGCAGGGGAATAAGGGAGGAAAAATGGAACAACTGTAATAGCACAATCAACAAAATATATTTTAAAAAAAAGAATAGTATAGGAAATGGAGAAGCTAAAGAACATATATGTATGAGCCATGGACATGAACTAAAGGCGGGGTCAATGCTGGTAGGAGAAGGGTGGAGGGGGATAAAGAGGAGAAAAAAATGGGACACCTGTAATAGTATAATGAATAAAATATTTTTTTTAAAAAAAGAAACATAACTGGCCAGTACAAAATAGACAGGGGTATATTAAGAATAGTATAGGAAATGGAGAAGCCAAAGAACGTATGTGCATGACCCACAGACATGAACTTGGGGAGAACTGCTGGAGGAAATGGGGGTACCAGGCAGAGGGGGACAAATAGGGGAAAGGCTGAGACAACTGTAATACCATAATCAATAAAATATATTAAAAAACAAACAAAAAATCCAGCTAAAACTGTAGATGGGAAAATGACATTCTGCAGCTTAGTCTGATTCTTGAAATGGAATTTGATAATAATAAAGGTCATGAGATTTTCTTGGAAAGAATACTAAAAACTGCATTATACTGTAACTGGTAAAATGTGATATAAATAAAAAAGTGGTTTGATAACTCGATTCTTTGCTTTAAAATTTACATAGCTAAAAACTAATCCAGTTTAAGTCATCTTGGTAAAATAAAATAAAAGTGGAAAATGTTGGAAACTGTAGTGCATTGAAAATTGATTGGACAATTTCACTGCTTAAATGGTGCATGCTCCAGAGAATATTTCCTAGGTGAAAATTCAATAATATTGGTATCATTCTGTAATTTTAAAAAACTGTTTCTATTCATAAACATGAACTCAAGCCCTCAGTGTTGGAACACTCAGTACTTAAGACTAGCTAGTTTTAAGTGCCTCAGTGCCTGGTACACAGAAAATATTCCAAAACATATTCAAAAGAGGGTAAGACTATAAAGAAGAAAAAAGAAAGAAGAAAAATTGGGAAAATGTAATAAAAAATGTAGATAAAACATATTGTAAGCAAGGAATGGTTGATGGTATTAAGTGTTAATGAGACAATAAAAAAATGTTGATGAAAGGTGACCACCAGGGTTATGAAGTTGACAGGTGGCATTAGCAAGAGCTACATCAGTACAGAGAGGGGAAGGGGAGGAAACGGAGACACCAAATACAGATAACTCTTTCACAGTTTTGCTGTGAAGGGAAATGAGAATAAAAGGGTGACACCTAAAAAAAAAGAGAGAACATAGGATGAGAAAGATAATTTTCCGTTAGGTTGAAGGAAAATGCTTTTAATAAAAAAAGTTTAGAGAGAGTTTGAATGTGTTGAGAGAGGGCACAGCACAATAAAAAATAATTTTCTGAGAACGAGTTGATGGAAAACAAAGCACAGGAAGAAGGACTAGTCTTGGAAAGAAGAAGAAACTATGTCTCTTCTTTACAAGAGGAAAGGGTGCAATGGGAGCAGAGGCAGGCAGACTTCTGTCTGATAGGGGGTGTGGTGGGATTCCCGATCTGTGCTGCAGCTCTCCCCAGGGGCAGGAGGCAAGCTGAGAGCAAACACAGAGAGAATGTAATATAAAGTTGCAACTGTCATTTCAGAGGAATGAGTTCACCCAAGAAATTCACTACAAAGAGGCCAATTTAAGAGTAGATATTGACTAATTTATAGAAAAAGCAGTATTTCCTGAGATGTGACATCAAGTAAGTAAACAAAGAAGTTTATAATTATAAATGTTAAGTGTCATCCAGAGAATAAATGGGGTTCTGTGGCTAAAATATATGGTATAAACTACTGTATGATAAAGGCAGTTTTACATCAATCTTCCTGATTAAAAAACCCCAGGGTTAAAAAGATTAAGTAATTGGTGCAAGATTATACAATTTAGTGGTAGAGTCAGGATTCGAACTGAAGCTCTGGTCAGGATAAGAACTCAAGTTTGTCTACTGCAAGGCCTAAGCTGCAAACCATGAATTTATGTATGTGACACTCAGTCCAAAGAGTAAGTTCAGTTTGAAAATTAAATGACATCAATACAGACAGGTTCTGTAACAAAATAATCCAAAATATAAGATAAATATTAACACAAATAACAGGGCGTATAACATTTACCTGTAAACTTATTCCAGTTTCTTCTTTACTTTTTTCACTCAAGCTTGAAATAGTTGTACTTTGGCTTTCTTCTTCAAATGTAGGATTTCTGTTTGTCACAAAACACTTCTTTTAATAAGAATATACTATTTTGATGTTTGTGAATACATATATTATAAACTTTGATGGAAAAACTAACAAAGGTAACAAATAAAACATAGTGAATCATTTGTACTTTAAAACGTAATAGCATTTAGGCCTAGAATGAAAAACAAATTTGTTAATATTAACGTTTCAATGAGGGTTACATTTTAATGACAATGTCATACATGGAAAAACCATATGCCAAAATATGGTTATTTACATAGACAGGCTTGTTTACAAATAGAGGAGGTGACGCACAGTACAGTTCCTGACTGTTTTGCCAATGGTTTTACCTAAAGTTCAACCTCATTAACAATCACAGGCACACAAATTAAGGTCACACTGTAACACTACTTAACACCTGATAAATTGGCAAAAATTAAGATGTCTTATAATTAAGTGCTGAGAAACCTACATCCAAGATTATGAAACTAATAAGTGGTAGTAAGGACAAGAACTCAGATTTGTCTGCTTCAAGGCCTTAGCCTTAAACTATGTATTTATATATGATAGAAATTCATGTAAGTAATTTCATTTCTAAAATCACACCACCTACATAGTGTCTATGAAATATGTGACAGACTCTATTATTTACCTATAAATTTACTCTAGTTTCTTCTTTACCTTTTTCACCCAAACTAGAAATAGCTGTACTTTGGTTCCCTCCCTTCTTGAAATGTAAGGCCCCCTACTGATCCATTTCCTAACAAACCACACTCCTGAGAAATATGCAAATTGGTATAATCAGTTGAAAAAAACAATGTGGCATTATCCTATGAGGTTCAAAATTTACATGCCCTGCCACCTAGTAATTCTACACTTAGGCATGTATCATTAACAGGGGAAGGGGAAAATTAATCATGGCATATTCTCCCACTGGTACGCTATGTGGCAGTGACAAATTAATGAACTACAGCAGCACACAACATAAATAAAATCTGACAAAAATATTTAATGAAAAATAAGTTGTAAATAATAATATAATTTCTTATAAAGCTAAAAATAAGGAAAACTACCATATATTTAGGGATTCATACTCACATAACAGTATCACCTAAACGAATGATAACCACAAAACAGAAGATAACTTTGACCCCTTGGAAGGAGCACGGAGGGATGGGACAGAGACCACTGACTGACACGATGGTACTGACAACATTCTACCTTGCTTTACCACCCTCGTACGCAGGTATCACATAGATTTCCTTATTGGCAAGTCATACAGAAAGATTTTGGAGCAGAAATTAGGAAAGTAGGAAAGACAGTGTTACAGATTGTGACTCTAAGTCTCAGGCTGTAATTCATCCAGACAAAAATGGGAGTGGCAGGACTTTTGTCACAAACACTGAAATGACTGAGGTTGTGAACTAATGGCACTTTTTGTCTAAATCCTGTTTGAAGAAGTTTTGACTTCTTTTTAAAAAAATTATGGATTTTTGCAATCTTTGAAATCTCATATTTTCTCAGGGGCAAGTTACAAGTAAATAAAACTGGATATGTATTTTTTAATAACTTTTTCAAATTTTAATTGTTGTTCAAGTACAGTTTTCTGTCCTTTACTCCCGTCCTCGCCCACCCATCCATCCTTCCCCACCTACCTCCCATTTCCACCCCCCTAGTCTTTGTCCATGTGTCCTTTACATTTTTTCCTGTAAACCCTTCCCATTCTCCCCTGAAATTACCTCTCCTCTCCCCTCTGGTCAGCCTGTTCTCTATTTCAGTGTCTTTGGCTATATTTTGCTTATTTGTTTTGTTATTTAGGTTCCTGTTAAAGGTGAGATCATATGGTATTTGTCTTTCACCGCCTGGCTTATTTCGCTTAGCATAATTCTTTCCAGCTCCATCCATGCTGTTGCAAAAGGTAGGAGCTCCTTTCTTTCTGCTGCATAGAATTCCATAGTTTTTTGATCCACTCATTTACTGATGGGCACCTAGGTTGCTTCCAACACTTGGCTATTGTAAACTGTGCTGCTATGAACATTGGGGTGAATAGGTTATTTTGGATTGGTGGGGAAGAATAAACAAATGGGATCTCATCAAAATAAAAAGCTTCTGCACAGCTAAAGAAAACAGTATTAAAATAAAAAGAGAACAAACTGTATGGGAAAACATATTTGCCAATGATACCTCAGACAAGAGTTTAATCTCTAAAATATACAAAGAACTTATACAACTCCACTCTAAGAAGACAAGCAACCCAATTAAAAAATGGGCAAAGGATTTGAACAGACACTTCTCCAAGGAGGACATGCAGAGGATCCAGAGACACATGAAAACACGCTCAATATTGCTAGCTATCAGAGAGATGCAAATTAAAACCACAATGAGATACCATTTTACACCAGTCAGAATGGCCATCATAAACAAATCAACAAACAACAAGTGTTGGAGAGGTTGTGGAGAAAAGAGGACCCTAGTGCATTGTTGGTAGGATTGCAGACTGGATATGTATTTTTGAATACCTAGTGTGTTTAATTATTTATTAAATAATTTTAATAAAAAAGTTGAGAGCAATTCATTTCTTGCACATGACAGGGTTTGTAAACTGTTCATTTGTGTTTTGCTTACAGTTATTCTTTTCCTGATCACCTTAATTTTACAAAGTGTCAGTTCCCCTGAGTTACTGAACAATACTGGCATTCCCTTCACTCTATACACCTCGTATTTGTTTGCCCTCCCTTACCCATCAGGCATCTGGGAAAAAAATCAAAACCAGAGTATTAAAGCAAACAGCAGGCACTATTTATCTGTCAAGCACTTTTTCCAAATGTTAACCAAAATAAAATGTAGGCACTCCTGTTTATTGCACAGCAATTTTGCAAAACCTTGCCACATTCTGTATCATCACATATCATCAAATTAAAGGTACTTTTATGCTCATAGAAGAGCTCAGTTACAGACTCCGTAGTAGTAAGAAATACCGTTCTATGGAACCATGACACTGAAGCACATCTGCATTACAATTGCTACTACCAAGTATACAGCCATGACTCAAAATTTTAAGACTCTGAGAATAAGCAATAACCAATTTCTTATTCAATAATACTAAAAGAACAACATACTTCTCTCCACAGGAAGTCTACAGTGATCATGAACACATCAATTACACATTATACACAGAATCTACATAAGGTAAGTTTTAACCTGTTTTCATTTGGAAAGTAGAAATTAAATACTAAACCAGAGAGTGAAGAAATTAGTCCCAGTCTTCTAAATGAATTATATTTGGACTAGGGTCTATTTTCTGGTTGCTAGTTTTCCAGTCTAAAAACCACACTGCTTCTAGTTTAATTACAACCCAAAGTAGAAATTCTAAGTAGCAAGCAAGAGAAATGTTTTAATATAATATATATTTGCTATTTCAATTTTGTAACATGTTGTATTCTGGTGGAAATATAAAAATAAACACTAGGCTATTTCAAATGAATAAAAATTTGAGAAAAGTAGGGGGGTTATGAGCTGTATTTTTTACTCTTAAAGTTTTTTTACTTTATTTTGTTTTTTACTATTACTTAGGACTATACTTATTAGATTTTTATGAGAGTTCTAACTCAGAGGAAAAGCAAATTAAAGTATTAGAAATACAGGTGGGTAACAAATACAGTAATGAAAGTGATTTAGTCACAGAAATAAATCGGTTATATTACCTTATAATTAATATATAATATGGATCTTGACTAAGCTGAGGGAATAGTGGTAACCTTAATTTAATTGAAATCAGGGACTTGCTCAACTATTTGAAAAATATTTATTGTTGACTTATATTAAGTTTCCAATGCCAGTTGCTATGGGAATACAGGGAAAAAGAAGTATGGTCTGTCTCCCAGTAGATCCTTATCTGTGTAATTTTTACAATTCTTAAGTAATAAATATCTCTACTTATTCCAGAACAGAATTACTCATTTCTTTTGAAAAAATTATTTCCCTTTAAAAGTCAGAAAGCTATTTAAAATATCATTAAATGGGGAAGGTGAGAAAAAAATCTTTAACAGCTTCACTGAAACAATGTCAACAACAGTTTTAAAAAGCAAAACTTGTAAATTCTATTACCTTTTCTCTTGATCATCCATGTTTTTCCTATCTGCATAGATTTCTGCGTAGAGTAATGCTGTAAAGTGAGCAGCACAAGACTGAGCTACCTTGGCAACCTCCAGATAATTCAATTCCAGCCAGAAAGCATCATCAAACACTGTTCCGGAAGAGGATCTAAAGAAAATTTCTAAATGAAGTCATGTCTATTTCTTTAACTTCAATATTAAAAGTATGTTTATATAAAATATAACGGTAGCAAGTACTAGTTAAAAATGAAAATTACATTCAAATAACCAAAAGCCACATTTCCCCAATGTAGACAATCATCCCTTGGTATCTTATAGTGGCTGGTTCCAGGACCCCATGCAGATAACAAAATTGACAGATACTGAAGTACCTAACATAACACGGTGTAGTATTTGCATATAAACTATGCATATCCTCCCGGATACTTTAAATCATCTCTAGATTAGTTAAAATGCTTAATATAATGAAAATACTATTTAAATAGTTGTTATGCTGTATTGTTTAAGGAATAATGACAAGAAAAAAGTGCATATATGTTCAGTACAGATGCAACCATCATACATCTAACTATATGTTATATGTCAGCAACAAGGTATAATTTCTTTTTTTGAATACTTTCAATCCACAGTTGGTTGACTATGCGGATGTGGAAGCTGCAGATACAAAACCCTGGATGACGGTAGGTATAAACAGCTAAGATTAACATGGCTGAAGAGCCCTATGTGTCACTCTGTTTGTATCACACACCCCTTAGAAAATATGATGAAAGCGAAAGCTATCATCCCAGAATAAACTTGAGGTTCATACTTCCCCTTCACCAAGGGATCCATGGGTATATGCTAAGAACAGGCTGCATCGAGTAAGTAATAAGACATATACAAATCTTTCTAAATGGCCAATTTAATAAAAATACTGTTTCTTCTATAACACAGTTATATGCCCTTTCTATTTGCAGTTCATTTTCCCCTTAGTTTTTTTTTTTTTTTTTGGTCTAGGTTGGGTTATTTAATAAAAACTTTCCACTGTGGTAACAGTTGGCCAGATGTGAAAGGGATCATAGATGTTTATTATCTTTTTCAAAAATGGTATTATAGAGATGTGACACTGTAATGGTTAAGAGCACTGGTTTTAGAGTAGGATATAGCTAGACTCAAATCCAGCTGCATCGAGAAAACCCCCAAATCCAGCAGGATTACCTACTACATACTATATGACCTTCAGCACCCTAACTGCTTAATCCTCAACTAACAAGCGAAATAGAGACAGACTCATAGACAGGGGGCAGGCTGACAGCTCAGGGTTAGGGGAGTCGGGAGCGGTTAGCGGGTGAACAGACTGAGCAAAAAAGGACTCATGGACATGGACAACAGTGTGGTGATTGTGCGAGGGAAAGAGGTATATAAGGGGACTAAACAGTAATAGGAAAAAACACAATAAAGAATAAATTTAGCCCCAGCTGGTGTGGCTCAGTAGATTGAGCACCATACAGCAAAGTAAAGAGTTGCTGGTTTAATTCCCAGTCAGGGCACATGCCTGGGCTGTGGGCTAGGTCCACAGTAGGGGGCGCACAAGAGATAACCACACACTGATGTTTCTCTCCCTGTTTTACTCCCTTCCTTCCCCTCTCTCTAAAAATAAATAAACAAAATTTTAAAAAAACTTTTTAAAAATTGCCCTGGCTGGCGTAGCTCAGTGGATTGAATACGGGCTGTGAACCAAAGCATCACAGGTTCGATTCCCAGTCAGGGCACATGCCTGGTTTGCAGGCCACGGCCCCCAGCAACCGCACACTGATGTTTCTCTCTCTCTCTCTCCCTCCCTTCCCTCTCTAAAAATAAATAAATAAAACCTTAAAAATAACTTTTAAAAAATAATAAATTTTTTAAAAACCCTGAGCATTAAAAATTTTTATCTTCTCCAAGGCTTACCAATGTTAACACCATTCTACAATGATAAATCTGATATAGATGACTAAAAAGGTGAACCTGCCTTCCAAAATCAAGAAAAGAGATCCCTCCAGCTACAGTTAAAGCTTCTTACAAGCTTTCTCAGAACAGAATCTGTTATGAAACAATAAGGTGAACTAGTAACTCCCCAATTAGAAACAGAGCACTGAAAGACTTAACACTTATTTTTCTAAGAACAGAGTAGAATGGTATGAAGAGGATATAGAGAAAATAACTTTTAAAGTGAAAATGCATTTAGGTTAAGCAACTTTCCACTTTTCCCCCACCTCTTTCGCATATTCTTTATCAATCACTGCTACAACCACAATGTATCTGTCATGAGACATCAACTGCTACCTACTTAAGTTACAGGCCTATCACATTATTTTTCCAAGTTCTGGTCACTGCTGGAGCAGTGTAGATCAGTCAGACAACTGACTCACTCTGGCAACTCCTGAATTCACTGCTAAAAATCTCATGAGAAAAAACGGGAACAAAGGCACTGTATTATAAAACAATTTATCAGAAGAAAACAAACACTGCCATAGCATTTACTATGCTACGTAGTATGCTATGATACTATATAGTAATACTTATAATGTATAAGTATTGTATATTATATAATCTCTTATAAGTGCTGTATTACTTACAATATATAAGTACTTATAATATATAAGTATTAGTATATAGTACCACAGATTTTGAGGACCATGACACACAATAAAGTGACAAAGATGACGACAAGACTGTACACAAACATGACTGGCCAGGAGGCCTATGGGAGGAGTTCTCGCAGTCTAAGTCACTGTGAGAACCCTGCAGGAAGAACTCTCTGCTCGCAATAAAGCTCTATGGTGGTAACTACTCCCCTCAACTCCCCTTTCCCCTTCTATACACAGCTCTTCACACTGTGCAGTGTGTGCAAGTGAGTTGCATATCTGCATGCACTGAGTTGCAACCCTTAATTTTTCTCAATAAATCCTTTTTGGTGACAAAATACCTAGCTGATACTGTTTTTCCATGGGCAAAAGAAACATATCTTATAATAAAGGTACATAAAGGACACTTTTACATAGTTGTAGTTACTTTTATGAGCTGAAAGTAAAGAGAAAGGTTAAAAGTAATGCAACTGAACTTAACCTGGAACATAAATTACTCCTTTCCCATCACTTTGTAGATAAAATAAACTACAGCTTCAAAGGATGTGTGATTTAGCAAAGATAACATTGTTAGTGCTACTGTTAGGACTAGAATTTAGAGGTCCTGATACCAATTTAACCAAAGTACTACCCTAAACATGAATTATTACAGAGAGATATAAGCATCACACATTAAATATGGCATCTTGCAGCCACATCACTTCGAATAACCATGTTAAAATTCAGCCAACAGTAACAAGCTGCACTTCCAAACCCCCAAGCTCAAACAGCAGTATTCACTAATTACCTCTTTTGTCTCCTCAGGTAGTCCACAACAGCAAGCATCGTCCTCTGTGACTTCTGACCCAAGCAACACCGGGAGAAGGGCTCTGGCTCTGACAGACACACAAAGACCCTCCTCTCAGTCCCAGGTGCACGTGCTCAAGCCCCTTCTTCCTTCTGTGTGTGTGCCCGCCCCCCTCTGCACTGTGGAAGGGTCCAGTGGGCAGTACTGGCCGCAAGACTGGTTCTTAATAAATATGAATTGATAAGTAGAATTTAATAGCACCCTTTTAAAAGAAACTACTGTGCTTAATAAAACTAGAAATTAATTGTAATTGATATTTTGTTTCTGAAGGTGCCTAATTCATCGATTCAATAAATATTCATGTAGGATACTGATGTTTTGGGTACACTACACAACTATAAATAAGAGACTATTTCTGACCACGTATACTCACTAGCCTGAGAGACTCTTAATATAATGTGATAAATGCTATGAGAGGAAAAGTTTAAAATACCTTAGAGGAGTACAGCAAGGAACATGATCTCAACAAAAGAAGCATCACAGAAAAAGTGAGATCTGAAACAAGAGAAGTGGTCCAGCAGGGGAGGAGGAAAGGACAGTGTTCCAGGCAACAGTGATACTACCTGAGATGCTGGGACAAGAAAGAACCTGGAGAACTTACTGAAAGAAGTTCAATATGGCTGAATCAGAGACGTAAAGCACTGAGGACAACAGGGACAAAGAAATACATGGACTAAAGGTAATTATAACACAGAATTGGCAGGATTTGGTAATGAGATGAAACATGTGAGAGAGATCCCTGGCTTAGGCAACTGCATGCCATTGATGAAGAATACACAATCGAGAAGCAGGCTGCGGGGAGAGAATGAAGACAGTAACTTTCCCTTCTGACACTGAGTCTGAGATGCACATGGGACATTTGATTGAAGGCAGTGAGATATCAGAAAAGATAAACCATTTAATTTGATAGAAATCTATTTACTTTCCTTTTTGTAATAGAATTTTACATATAAGGTTTGAATTTTCAGTTAAGGCAATGAAATATCGGCACTCTACACAGAAATATAATAAAATTGGCTGACTTTGCCTTTGAATGTTTGTAGCATAGATGTGTATGTACAAAGGATAAAAGTAAAAAAAAAGTCTTGACCATGTTCATGATAATAAATTATCAGGTTATCACGGGTAGTGATTCTGTTAAACTTATAAACAATAAAATTATGTTTAATATTGCTTTACATTATGTAATGTTTAATGTTTAAGTGTTTACTGGTAACGGTGAATACTGGTATGTGTATTTCCCAGATTAACAAAAGGAGATATATCCTGGATACTTTTCGAAGTCTCTATGACAATTTTTATTTTAGGACTTTCATTACAGCGCCCTAAAGAAAATTCACATAAGTATATTCTGGACCATTTACATGACCAACTTAGAATCCAGTAGAACCACAGAATAGACATCCATATCTATGTTTTGTTTTGTTTTTTTAAAGATTTTATTTATTTATTTTAGAGAGGGAAGGGAGGGAGAAAGAGAGAGAGAGAGAGAGAAACATCAATGTGCAGTTGCTGGGGGACATGGCCTGCAAGCTAGGCATGTGCCCTGACTGGGAATCGAACCTGCGATGCCTGGTTCGCAGCCCGCGCTCAATCCACTGAGCTACACCAGCCAGGGCGATATCTATGTTTATCATTATTCAAATAATAGAACTGTAATTGCTGTTAGCCAATAGAAAAGAACACACATAAAACATGAAGGAGAGTAAAGTGAAGTTTAAATGCCATCGCCATCATGTCAAATTAAATTTGTACTAGTAAAAGTAAAAAACAAAACAAAACAACAAACAATTGGGAGAACTGAGTAATCATGATGTATGCCAAAGTAACTAGTCAAGTCTGGGAAAACAATTACATTAAATTAATACTTTTCTTATAATTGTATTGGTCTTAAAATACAGTAAGTGAATTTGTACCTAGTTTTATGTTTGCACATATAATACATTAATACACTAAAGAGAGTAAGTTAACATCAAAGATGTATGAATTTTTTCCTTATTGAAATTTTAGTTTGAAAACCTGAGCTATGATGTATGCTCAACTATGCATAGACATGTAATGTGAACCAAATTCCTGATGGAATTTCTCCTGTTATGAGCTCTAATTAGCATAGGAAATACTTATATAGCATGACAAAAAATAGATTTTAAAAGTAAATGAAGTATAATCCAATTTAAAAAAAAAAACTGGAAAAAAAACTTCCAGCCAAGATGGAGGCATAGGTGGACACACTGTGCCTCCTCACGCAGTGAAAACAAGGACAATTTAGAAACAAAATAACAACCAGAACTGACAGAAAATTGAACTGTATGGAAGTCCCAACAACCATTTATCCAGACTGGTAAGAGGGGTGGAGTCGGCAGCCGGCAGAGAGGGGTTGTGGCAGGAAAAAGCGTTGGCTGGCATACCTGAGCATGCAGGGTGCAGGCGGTGGCTAGGAGACCCCGGTGGCAGACCCCGGGAACAGCACCAGAGGGCAACGAGCAGACCCAGTGGGGTGCGCAAGGCACCTGGCTGTCCGCAGTTACACATTCACTCACAGATAAACCAGGTAAAAACAGGCAGCGAGACAGACTGAACAACCCAGAGCCCCAGCGCCAGGAAATAAAACCTAAAAGCACTGTTTGAAAACACTTGTGGAGGTTGAAGTGCTGGGAGAGACTCCCAGCCTCACAGGAGAGTTCGTTGGAGAGACCCATAGGGTCCTAGAATGTACACAAGCCCACCCACCCAGGAAGCAGCACCAGAAAGGCCCAATTTGCTTGTGGGATGTGGCAGAGGAGACTGAAATCCGACAGAGAGCAGAGCAAGAGCCACTGTTCCCTCTGTGAGCCCGCCCCCACATACAGCCTCACAACCCAGGGATGTGGGTTGCCCCGCCCTGGTGAACAACTAAGGCTCCAAGCCTTACTACATAACAGGTGCGACCAGACCAAAAACAAAGGCTCAAACGGAAGAACCAATCCAAGCTCCAGAGCCAATACTTTTAAGTGACCAAGAGATAGCCAACCTAACAGATTCACAGTAAAAGCACTGCTGATCAGGATGCTCACAGAATTGGTTGATTTTGGTCACAAAAAAGATGAAAAAATGAAGGCTACACTAAGTGAAATGAGTAAAAATGCACAGGGAACCAATAGCGATGGAAAGAAAACTGGGTCTCAAATCAATGGGGTGAACCAGAAGGAAGAAAAAAAACATAGAAAATAATGAAGAACAAGAATTCAAAAAAATGAGGAGAGGCCTCAGAACCTCCAGGACACCTTGAAACGTTACAACATCCGAATTATAGGGGTATCAGAAGGCGAAGAGGAAGAGCACCAAGTGGAAAAGTTATTTGAACAAATAATAAAGGAGAACTTCCCCATTCTGACAAAGGAAATAGATTTCCAGGAAGTCCAGGGAGCTCAGAGAGTCCCAAAGAACGTGGACCCAAGGAGGAACACACCAAGGCACATCATAATTACATTAGCCAAGGTAAAAATGAAGGAGAGAACTCTAGAAGCAGCAAGAGATAAGTGGACAGTCACCTACAAAGGAGTTCCCTTCAGACTGTCAGCTGATTTCTCAAAAGAAACCTTACAGGCAACAAGGGGCTTTGGAAAGAAGTATTCCAAGTCCTGAAAGGCAAGGACCTACATCCCAGATTGCTCTATCCAGCAAAGCTCTCATTTAGAATGGAAGGGCAGATAAAGAGCTTCTCAGATAAGGTCAAGTTAAAGGAG
>PVIA01012946.1:0-34886 GCA_004024845.1 Tonatia bakeri
GGGTGAAAACATCAGCCCCAATGCTTCTGAATATAAACGTGAACTTGAACAGAAAAACCTCGAAGTGAAGATTCTGAGAGGTAGAAATGTAGCAATGAAGCATAAATTGCTCAAGCTACAGAAAGCCACTCAATGTCTAAATGTGGAAGCTGGCCTTCTACCAAGTATGCCTGTTTTGACTTCCCTGGCTGAAAATATCGACCACAAAACTTCTGAATATAAAACTCAACTTAAACAACAAAACCTCGAAATGAAGATTCTGAGTGGCAGAAACGTAGCAATGAAGCACAAGTTGCTGAAGCTACTGAAGGCCACTCAATGTCTGAATGTGGCAGCAGGTCTTCTACCAGCAACATCATCAGCATCACTGGGTGAAAACATCGACCCCAATGTTTCTGAATACAAACATCAACTTATAGAGAAAAACCTCGAAATGAAGGTTCTGAGAGAGAGACATACAGCGATGAAGCGTAAGTTGTTCAAGCTACAGAAAGCCAATGAATCTGTAAACGCAGCAACTGGCCTCATACCATCTATGCCTGCTTTGATTTCCCTGGGTGATAATGTTGACCCCAGTGTTTTTGATCACCATCAAGTTGAACTGAAAAACATCAATCATCGTGCTTCTTCCACTTACCAGCACCTACGGAACAGAATGACCCGGTGGATTTGGTCCAAAGTATTTCCAGCATATTCTGAGATCAATGCAGTGTGCCATGTATAAGAACTTTTTTTCAGAACTCTTTTTGTTTTTAGGAACAGAATGTCATCTTTTTCAGTGGAAACACTCTACTTGTGATATGAAGTACCTCGATTCACCAGGAAAATCTAAAGCAGCTAAAAATGATCCATCAAGTCTTCAAGGTACCCAGGGATCCACACCCTAAAATTTAAATATGAGTCCCAGTTCCACAGCTCTTCTTCTCACCCACCCAGACCTGCAGCTGGTGTCTCTCAGCATCTTCCTTAAATGCTATTATTAATGTTTTGCCCACATCTACTCTTCTGCTACTGTCACCTGACAACTGTGCTGGAGTTATTCTCAATGACTTTCAAGAGTGCAATAGATGATTCTTGAGTCAGCATGACAGCACTTTGAAGCAGTGTCCTTTAGGAAAAAGGCACATCGTTGTTTTTGCAGTTTTACTTTGTTTAAATAAAAATATTCTTAATAGTTTAAAAAAGAAAGATTGTTAGTGTTGTTATTAATCAATAAATTATTCAATATAATCATAAGCTTCAGAGTTGGAAAGGGGCCTCAGATCATCTACTTTCCCTCCTAATGCAGACTTTGCATCTTCAACACTCCTGGCTGTTAGTTATGTGTCTATATAGCATGACTCTGAAAGCCACAAGAACTCCAATTTTTCATTATAAAAGCAAGCATCCATTAGGCCCCATAATCTTAAGGTGAGATGATCTCAGAGTTGGAGGACAATAGGGTACAAAGTACAAGTTTTCTTTCCTGAACCCAAATCATAAATACATAAGAAAATATGTGGCAAGCTGAGAAAGAAAAAAAGTAGTTGAAACTAAGCACTTTAGGAGAAAATTTCTTAAAAGTGAAATATAGGTAAACTAGGCAAATAAGTACTATAATACTTTAAACTCAAGAGTTTAATTAACCCAGTCAACTCTTTCAGCTTAATTCAGCAACCAACTTCCACCCCTTGCCACACTGAAACAGTCAATAGTGTTTAAATAAAAGGTACTTTGTTTTCAAGGCTTTATAACTAATTCCACCAGAAAGGCTCTCTCTCAACCCTTCCCCTCTGCTTTGCTTGCAGAAATCTTACAGCTCCAACACAGCATAGTAAATCTCACCTCCTATGTGAAGCTTTCTCAAGTCTCCATCCTCAAACAGAACTGGTATTTTCTGTTGACAGTTATGACTCTTAGTTTATCCTCTATCATAGCACTTAGCAGTGTGAATTTAAATGAGATGAAGACTGTCAAACTCTTGGTTTGACTAAGGAATACAACAGAATCCTGGGTTTATTAAAGTTTTATATATAAAGGGAAAAGAAAAACATTATGATACTCTTCATGCTTAGTGAAGAAATCCTGTCACCATTTATACCTTTAAGAAAAGACAGGTTATTACCTGAGCAAAAAATGATTATATAAGTTTACCAATCAGAATTATAGACTTCTAGCAATTATAAGGTTCTTTACAGAGAATATATAGCAACATACTCAAAAGTCTATGTGTCTTAAAAGACTTGTCTGTTAGAAGAAACTTAGAATAAAATTACAGCTTTTACATGCCTGATGGGGGGCTCTACCAGCAGATCCCCGGTTGTCACAGATGAGAAATAAAAATGCCCAACATGTGATTTGCTTGGTGAGGAAAGGTGACCAATCCCTCAAAGGAGAAAGGTCCTGAATACCTTCTTCCCTGTGTTTGTGTTGGGTTCAGCTCAGAGATACATTGTATGCACATAAAGCTAATCAACCAGTGCTCAAAATGCTACTGACATCATTTACTGATAATAGTTGAAGAAACAGGAAATAGTCTCAGTTCAGGGTTGGCTTTAGCTCAAGACCCTTTGACCCCTAAGTTGTTTCATAGCAACAGGGCAGAACAAGTCTCAATGGAAACAATGTATATTCTTTCTTTGGTCAGATTCACTCCTGGGAGCCTTCTGATCCAGTACAAGGTCTTTGGCATAGTTTCCAGGCTGAGTCAGGCAGGAAAAGCAAAGCAGCCAAGAGACTAGGAGACTTTTGCAGAAAGACTGAGGACTCAGGTTATGACAAAGCCAAGGGGTGATGGTCTTTCTGCCCCTTCTCTGAAGACCCCTAAGTCCTTCCCTGATGGCCCATAACAACAGTGCCTGTTTTAAGTTGTCCCTCCTCCTTCGAGAGATCTACCCATCATTGGCTAACCCATCATCCACCTGCACCAAGCAGGGGGAAGTGAGGGAGGCAGAGGCTACTCTCCTGCCAGGAGGTAATGTTTTGTCTCCTCAGTGGCTCATGTCCCCAAAGCCTTTTCACTCAGCTCTAGCCATGGGACAAAAGGCTACAGTCCCTGAAACCAGATGGGACAGCTGCCAACACATGCCTTCACATTGGACAAGAGAGTGTGATTGATACTTTGGTGAAGGTCCTAAGTTCTCTATCAGAACTGGTTGTACCATATGGGATGATGTCTGCTCTTCTGCAGCTTTAAGGGAATATGATTATTTTCTACTATTTCTGAGGTTCTTATTATGAGATGCATTCTCAAAGCTATTTGATTAGAAGGCAAGATAGATGTCTAACAAATGGAATATTAGGCATATAATATTTTGCTTCCACACCAGGGTCTATTTCCCCTGCTGTAACTTAATATGGTCCTTAAGTAACTTAAAGATTGGTCCTTATTAATATTGTCTAAACTTGTAACTTCCATCCATGGCATTCAGAGTTTGTCTGAATATTTGAATGTCTTAAGAGGTGTAACCAAAATATATCCTTGTTTGTCAAGGGAGAAAGTATAAACTTCTAAGTATATATTAGTCAAATCTCAGTACAATATGTGATTCACACACAGCAGTTCAAAGACTGGTCCAAAGTGAGTATGTAGCACATTTCTTGGCATGAGCTCATATTTACAATGAACCTCAGGGAACCTCAGGGTTCAGGAGACTTCCTCTTAACCCTGTATTTTCCTCTTAGTGGAGCAGGTTTCGTCATGCTCAGTCTCCTGGTTAAGGAGTACACTCAAGACCAGATAATAGGCCCAGTATAGAGATGTTTATGCTAAGCCCCATGTCACCACATGGAGACTTAATTACAGTTTCCGCTCTCCCATAAATGAAATCAAACCAGCCAATCAGGAAATACCTGATCTGTATTAGTTAGGTAATTTGCCTGATAAGCCTCTGCTATCCCCTGTAGGGAAAGGAACCTGGCAATAATCAGCCTGCTTTTGTCCCTAGTATAGCTCCCTTGTTCTTGATCCCTTCTGCCCATAAAAGTGCTTCATTTTACTTTTTTCCTTTTTATTGAATGATAGGGGTGACCCTGGTTAAAAAATGTTTCATTTTGCGTAGCTCCTCAGAATTCATTTCTATCTGCTAGATTGGGTGCTGTCCCATTCATGAATTGCTGAATAAAGACTAAAATATATTGAAAATGTATTCAGTTGAATTTTTAACAACTATAAAGTAGCCAGCACATACATTCCAATTTCTTTATTCCTCTTCCAGCCTCCCTTTCTGTGACACCCACAGATACTCCACTGAGTTCAGGGGACTTGATTGAGTCTAGAGTCCCCCACTTTAGTCTTACCAGTCCAGGGTAGCATCCCAAACCTCAGATCTTTCTTTTAATTTGTTAGAACTTAGTGATTTTTCCAGTTCTCTCAGGGTTCTGCCAGCTGACTAGCTAATGGACTAAATTGAGCTAATGCTGTTTATCTGTGGTAACATTTACACTGGTGCTGAGGTCCATTCAGTGATGGATTTGGGACATATCAGAATGAGTAGAAACATTTTATATTGGGGTGGGAAGGAGCTGTCCTTAAAACCCTTGGGATCCTTAAAATCTCAGCTTCCTAGTCTACTCTTTAGTTTGAATTTGCCTAAAACTTCCATCAACTAAAGCCTGAAAAAAATGTTTCTGTTTCCTCAGAATTTCTTTTTGTGAGCACTAGTAGCAATGGCGGAGTCTCTGTAATCTGTTCCCATCAGCCATAGATAGCAGCTCATACATAAACTTTCCAATGTAAATACTCCACTGTAAGCCTGTGAAGGGCCTGGTTAGCACAGATACTTAGCAACCAAAACCCAGTCAGTACTCAAACACCAACTCAAACTGAAATAATTTATAGGTGACAACCAATACATGTTGGATGACAGAGAAAGTGAATCCATTTGGAACTTTCCTACTTCCGTTTTAAGAACAATCTTGGAAAAATGATGAAACTTCACAATTATGCACTTAAAAGTATAAGAGGGGGGATGGTTTAGTTAAACTTTGTTATCTCAGTCAGTCACACGTGAATAGTCCAGAAGCAGCCACAGTTCTTTAACTGTGGCTTTAACTGAGGCTTTAATCATATCTTTCAAACCACACGAAGTCTGCAGGGAGTGAGGGGCTGGGGAGTGGCTCTTTCATTCTCTTCAATGGTCCCTCAGCCCTTCAAGGGGCCTGGCTCCTTTAGTCTCTCCAGGCACCCACTCCCTTTGTACCCTTTCTCTCTTCCCTCCCCTCTGTTTCGGGCCCCTCAATTCCTTTAACCCAGAGATTTTCAATCCATACCGTGTATTTAACTTTCCTAAGGAGTTTTTCAATTACCCTAACATTTAGGCCCAAATCCCAGAGGGTCTCATTAGTTTGGTTCTGGGTGAGGCCATAGGCATTTCTGTGTTCTGTTGAAATGCAGAGTCTGGGCTCAGAACCACTGTCCTCCTCTGTTCCTGTCACTCAGGGTCCCACTTCTTCATCTAGTTAGTCTTGCCAGTCTCTCAGTTCCACTGGGTTCCACTCTGGGTGAAGTAAGACTCATTGGAAATTTAGACTGAAGTAGTATCAAAAATGATCAGTTTTTTCATTTTGACAAGACAGACTAGAAAGAACACCTGTTAACATTTTTTTTTCTTTTCATTATTATGCTGAAACAGCCACTGTCTCTTCCACTACTTTAGTATCCCTTTATTACCCTTGCCTTGTAATGGAGTATCACACTACATGTAGGTAATAGCCTTTGAATTTGATCCTGTAATAATTTGAAAAGCACATTTCTGGGCCAAGAAAATGTGCCTGCATTTAGTCCTTTGTAATTGTCCCAGGGATTTTGAAAAGGTAACATCGACTTTCTATTTTTTAAATTATTTTTAAAATTTTATTGTTGTTCAAGTATACTTGTCTATATTTTCCCTCTACCACTTGCCCCCCACCCCAGCCATCCCCACCTCCCTCCCCTGATCCTACCCCGACTTTGGTTTTGTGCATGTGTCTTTTATAGTTGTTCCTGAGAACCCATCTTCCCTTCCTCCCATTATCCCCTCCCAACTCCCCTCTGGTTACTGTCAGATTGTTCTTAATTTCAATGTCTCTGGTTATATTTTGCTTGCTTGTTTTGTTGATTAGGTTCCACTTATAGGTGAGATCATATGGTATTTGTCTTTCACCTCCTGGATTATTTCATTTAGCATAATGCTTTCCAGTTTCATCCATGCTGTCACAAAGGGTAGGAGCTCCTTTCTTTCTGCTGCACTGTAGTCCATCATGTAAATGCACCATAGTTTTTTGATCCATGCATTTACTAGTGGACACTTAGGTTGCTTCCAGCACTTGGCTATTGTAAATTGTGCTGCTATGAACGTTGGGGTGTATAGGTTCTTTTGGATTGGTGTTCAGGGTTCTTAGGATATAATCCCAGCAGTGAAATTGCCAGGTCAAAAGGCAGTTCCATTTATAGTTTTCTGAGGAAATTCTGTACTGTTTTCCACAGTGGCTGCACCAGTCTTCATTCCCACCAATAGTGCACTAGGGTTCCCTTTTCTCCACATCCTCTCCAACACTGGTTGTTTGTTGCTTTGTTTATGATGGCCATTCTCAGTGGTGTGAAGTGGTATCTCACTGAGGGTTTTACTTTGCATCTCTCTGATGGCTAGTGATGCTGAGCATCTTTTCCATATGTCTTTGGGCTCTCTGTATGTCCTATTTGGAGAAGTGTCTGTTCAGGTCTTTTGCCCATTTTTTATTTGGGTTCTTTCTCTTCCTGGACTGGAGTCATGTGAGTTCTTTATATATTTTGGAGATCAAATCCTCGTCCAAGGTATCATTGGCAAATATGTTTTCCCATACATTTGGTTCCCTTTTCATTTTAATGCTGTTTTCTTTAGACATGCAGAAGCTTTTTATTTTGAAGAGATCTCATTTGTTTATTCTTTCCTTTATGTCTGTTTTTCTGGGGGACATATTGGTGAAAATATTGCTGCATGGAATATTTGAGATTTTCCTGCCTATGCTTTCCTCTAGGACATTTATGGTGTCACAACTTATATTTAAGTCTTTTATCCACCTTGAATTTATTTTTGTGTATGGTGTAAGTTGATGATTGAGGTTTTTTGTTTTGGAGGGGTTTTTTTGCTGTTGCTATACAGATCTCCCAACACCATTTGTTGAAGAGGCTGTTTTTACTCCATTTTATACTTCTGTCCTGTCTGTCAAATATTAATTGACCACAGAGACTTGGGTTTATTTTTGGGCTCTCTGTTCCATTGGTCTGTGTCTGATCCTATGCCAGTACCAGACTGTTTTGATTACAGGGCCTTGTAATACAGTTTTTTATCAGGTATTATGATCCCTCCTACATTGTTCTTCCTTTTCAAAATTTCTGCAGCTATTTGGGGTTGTTTACAGTTCCATATAAATTTTTGAAATGTTTGTTCTATATCTGTGAAATGTATCATTGGTACTTTAATAGGGATTGTGTTCAATCTGTAAGTTGCTTTGGGTAGTATGGACATTTTGATGAAGTTAATTCTTCTAACCCATGAACATGGTACATACTTCCTTTTGTTTTTATCTTCTTTAATTTCTTTCTTCAGCATTTTGTAGTTTTCTGAGTACAGGTCTTTTACCTCCTTGTTTAGGTTTGTTCCTAGGTTCTTTATTTTTCGTGTTGCAATATCAAATGAGATTTTTTTCCTGATTTCTGTTTCTGGTATTTCATTGTTGGTATACAAAAATGGTTTTGATTTCTGAATATTGACTTTGTATCCTGCTGTTTTGCCAATTTCATTTATTAGGTCAAGTGGTTTTTTTGTGTAATCTATAGGATTTTCTATGTACACTATCATGGCATCTGCAAACAATGACAGTTTTGTTTCCTCCTTTCCAATTTGGATGCCTTTTATTTCTTTTTCTTGTCTGATTGCCATGGCTAGGACTTCCAATATGGTTTTGAATAGGAGTGTGTTGGGGACTGCCCTGCCTGGTCTCAGGAAGCTGTGACCCCCTGTGACTTAGGCTGAATGAGAGACCTCCAGATCAGGAGCCACTAAGGAGACAAAACTTATTCCCCTGGCATGAATGCTACCTGTTCTGTGCCTGGCCTTTAATGCTTTATCAGTTAACCAATGACGGGTAACAATTCTCTAGAATAGAGAATGGACCTAAGACAGGTGCTGACCACGTAAATGCCTGTGGAATGAGACTCATGAGGTTGTGGAAATGAAGGGGCTGTGGAAAGGAAGGGGTGATTGACATCTACCCCTGCCCCCGCCTGAGTCTTTGTACTTAGATATGAGAAATCCAAGTCTCCTTGCTGCCTCTGTCTCCAGCCCTTCTCAGGGCTTATCAAACAGCCAAAGGGGCAGCTCAGACTGGAGACGGCAGACCTCCGGGGTAATCAGGCCTAAGACATAGAATATGAAAGACCCTGTGAGATCTGCTTGCTGGAGGATGCTCTTTAATTAGAATATGAAGTCATGGGCAGGAAACAGACCTAAGCTTTAAGTCCTGTAGTCTTTTTAAATGATAAAATCCCAAAATCTCTGGCTTAGCATCCCAGTAGGAAATCTGCTAGCACCTTTCAAAAGCTAACTACTTATAATTTGCAAACTGTATTGGTATTCAAGAATAAAACCCACTGAGACAAAGGAACAGGGCTCTCCCCACTAGGGGGTTAGCCAGGCGCTCACTGACTTGAAGAGTGTTTTCTCCCTTCCTGACTTCCCTACAGAAAACTGTTTCTGTGCATGATTATTTCTCGTGTTTCAATGAGCCATCCACAGTGTGTTTAAGCGTGTCCATAGCCGGCTGGGAAAGAGCTGGGTTCTGCATGCTTCAGGTTTTTATGCATGTCCATTGCTGGCCGAAAGAGCCGGGTTCTACACGCTTCAGTCAGTTCGCTGGGTGTTTAAGCGTGTTCATAGGGGGCCAAGAGAGTTAGCTGGGAGCTGCGCACTTTCAGGATTGGTGAAAGTGGACAACCTTGTCTTGTTCCTGATCTTAGTGGGAAGGCTTTTAGTTTTTGCCCATTGAGTATGGTGTTGGCTGTAGGTCTCTTGTTTATGGCCTTTATTATGTGAGGAATGCTCCCTCTATTCCCACTTTGCTGAGTATTTTTATCATAAACGGGTGCTGTACCTTATCAAATGCTTTTTCAGCATCTATTGATATGATCATGTAATTTTTGTCTTTGCTTTTGTTTATGTGATGTATTACATTTACTGATTTGTGAATATTGAACCATCCTTTCATCCCTAGGATTCATCCCATTTGGTCATGGTGTATGATCTTTTTAACGTACTGCTGGATAGGGTTTGCCAATATGTTATTGAGGATTTTAGCGTCTATGTTCATCAGAGATATCAGCCTGTAGTTTTCTTTCTTTGTTGTGTCTTTATCTGGTTTTGGGATTAGGATGATGCTGGCTTCATAAAAAGAGTTTTGGAGTCTTCTGTCTTGGATTTTTTGGAATAGTCTGTGAATGATAGGGGTTAGCTGTTCCTTAATTATCGCTTAATTACTTCCTTTTGATTACCGCTTCAATTTCATCTGCTGTTATTGGTGTGTTCAGGCTTCCTGCTTCTTCACTGAGTTTTGGAAGATTATATTTTTCTAGAAATTTGTCAATTTCACCTAGGGTTTCAAATTTCTTGGCATACAGTTCTTCATAGTAATTTCTTACAATCCTTTGAATTTCTGTGGTATCAGTTGTAATCTCTCCTCTTTCATTTCTGATTGTGTTTATTTGGGTCTTCTCTTTTTTTCTTGATGAGCCTGCTTAAAGGCTTGTCAATTTTGTTTATCTTTTCAAAGAACCAGCTCCTGGATTCATTGATCCTTAGAATTGTGCTTTTTATCTCTATGTCATTTAATTCTGCTCTGATCTTGGTTATTTCCTTTCTTCCACTTGCTCTGGACTGTCTTTGTTGTTGTTCCTCCAGTTTGTAGGTATAGGGTTAATTTGTTTATTTGAAATGTTTCTATCATTTTTAGGTAGGCCTATATCATTATGAACTTCCCTATCAGGTTTGCCTTCGCTGTGTCTCATAAGTTTTGGATTGTTGTGAGTTCATTTTCATTTGTTTCCAGAAACTTTCTGATTTCTTCCTTGATCTTATTCTTAACCCATTGATTGTTGAATAGCATGCTATTCAATCTCCATGAGTTTGAGTGTTGAGTTTTTTTCTTGAGGCTGGTTTCTAGTTTCAGTACCTTGTGGTCAGAGAAAATGCTTGATATAATTTCAATTTTCTTGAATTTGTTGAGGCTTTTTTGTGTCCTATCGTGTGATCTATTTTTGAAAATGTTCCATGTGCATTTGAAAAGAATGTGTATTTATGCTTCTTTGGGGTGAAAGTTTCTATATGTATATCACTTAAGTCCATTTGATCTAGGACATTGTTCAGTGCTGCAATATCGTTGTTGATATTTTGTTTGGAAGATCTATCCTTTTTTGACAGTGGGGTGTTAAAACACCCTTCTATAATTGTGTTGCTGTCAATATCTTTCTTGAAGTCCTCCAAGATTTTCCTTATATGTTTGGGTGCTCCTATGTTGGGTGCATTTATATTTACAATGTTTATGTCTTCCTGATGGATTCTTCCCTTGAGTATTATGAAGTGACCTTCTGGGTCTCTTTTTATGGCCCTTGTTTTGATGTCTATTTTGTCTGATATGAGTATTGCTACCCTGGCTTTTTTTCCCTGTCCATTTGCTTGGAATATTTGCTTCTGACTCTTTACTTTCAGTCTTTGTAGGTCTTTTGTTTTGAGGTGGGTCTCTTGTGGACTGCATATGTGTGGGTCATGATTTTTTATCCATTCAGCTATTCTATGTCTTTTGATTGGAGCATTTAATCCATTTAAATATAAGGTTATTATTGATAGGCACTTATTCATTGCCATTTTACTTCATTTGAACCTATGTTCCTGTCTCTCTCACTCTTTTTTTTTCCTTTTCTTCAAGCAGTCTCTTTAGTATTTCTTGCAATGCTGGTTTGGTGGACGTGTATTCTTTGAGCCTTCTTTTGTCGGGGAAATTCTTTATTTGGCCTTCCATTTTAATTGAGAGCCTTGCTGGATAGGGTAGTTTCAATTGCAGGCCTTTTTTTTTCATTACTTGGAATATTTCTTGCTAGTCTCTTCTGGAGTATAGCATTTCCATTGAAAAGTCAGCTGCTAGTCTTATTGGGGCTTCCTTGTATGTTACTTCCTGTTTCTCCCTTGCTGCCTTTAAGATCCTCTCTTTGTCTTGAAATTTTGCCATTTTAATTATGATGTGTCTTGAAGTGGCCCTCTTTGGGCTCCTCTTGGTTGGGACTCTCTGTGTTTCCTGGATTTGTGTGATTTTTTCTCTCATCAAATTGGGGAAATTTTCCATCATTACTTTTTCAAATAGGTTTTCTTTCCCTTGTGCTTCTTCTTCTCCTTCTAGTATCCCTATTATGTGGATATTCTTATGTTTCATGTTGTCCTGCAGTTCCTTTAACACCTCTTCATTCTTTTTTAGTCTTTTTTCTTTTTCTTGCTCTTTCTCGGTTTTTTTTTTCTACCTAGTCCTCCAGCTTGCTGATTCAATCCTCTGCTTCATCTACCCTGCTTTTGATTCCTTCTACTGTGTTCTTCAGTTCGGAAATTGTACTCTTCATTTCTCCTTGGCCCTTGTTGTTGGTTTCTATTTCCTTTTTCATGTTAATATAGTTTGCAGTAGAGCTTGTGGGAGGTCAGATTATGAGATATAGTGAGAGTAAGCAATAGAAAACAGGTGTAGTGTGTGAGAGGATAGAATTAACCAGAACAGTAATAAAAATCTGGAAGGTAGTGAAATGGGCTAAGATCCAGAAGGGGTGCTGTGTAGTATTTATAATTGTATAGAACAATAATTATTTATAATAATACCAGAACAACAGTCATCTGATAGAAACTCTATGACCTGAAGAACAAGAATAGGATGTGCACAACCTAGAGTAGTGTGCTTTTGGAACACAAGTGAAGTGAAAGAAGGAAAATTAAAATACCATATTTTTCAGACCATAAGATGCACCTAAGTTTTAGAGGAGGAAAATAGGAAAAAAAATTTTTGAAGCAAAAAATGTGGTAAAATATTTATTAACATAGATAACATGTTAGATAGATAACAGATTTCAACAATGTAAATGTAAACAGAACTCAACAGCAGCATTAACAATCATTATTCCTCCCAAATTTGGTGGGGAAAAGTGTGTTTTATAGTCTAAAAAATACAGCACACTATGAAAGAGAGAACAAGGAAAACCCGTCAACAATGCAATTAAACAAACAAAATTAAGAAAACTAAATAGAAAGAAGGGAAATAAAAATACTAATAAAAGGAAAGTAAAAATAATGAAAAAATAATAATAATACAAATAAACAATAATGTTCAAGTTCTCTGGAATAGCAAAGTGAAATTTGCCTCAGTTTCTCAGTTGTTGGGATTAGCCTTGTGATCCCTCTTTGGGTCTGTCTCTGGACCTTTCACAGCTCCAGGTTTTATTGTCTCACTTGGGGGGAAAAAAAAGAAGTCCTCCTACTGACTTTAAACCGGCTAAGCAAGTTCTGCTGGCCTTTCTGAATGCCACAAGCTGAGGGGGTTGGGCTTTTCTCCCTCCCTATGGTTTTGTGAGGATGGGGGCTACATCTGGCCACTCTCTTCACAGTTGCCCAGCCTCCAGCCCAGTTCCTCCATTGGCTGCTGGGCACTTACTGCCCATCTGTACCAGGCTGGTACCTTCAGTCCACCAGTTGTGCCATCCTTGGTGTTCACTAATTAGGGGACACTCACATACCACCTTCTCACTCTTTGCTGTCCTAGGTGCCAGGCACTCTCAAAGTCTCTTCAGGGTAGTTCAGCTCCCCTACTGAGTTAAGTCTTTCTGGAGACTGCTAACTCCCTGTGGCTCTCCTCTGCAGAGGGCACCTCCTCCTTCCTCTTAGCAAGTCAATCCCCCCAGCGCTGGAGTAGGGATGTTGCCTCCCCTGCTGAGGCAGCAGGGGCAGGGGCAGGGCCTCTGTGGTTGCAGGGGTGGGGGCACCAGTGGGGGCACAGCTGAGGCTGCTGCTAGGGGAGAGTTCTCTAAACAGCAACTGAGAGCCTTTTTTTTTTTTTTTTTTGACAAAATCCTATTGTTCAAGTCTGCTGCTTCTAACAAGTGCCTGTCCTCTTACACAGCCCAACTTTCTAACCAGACTGGGGACTCTCCAGGTCAGAGTCCATCCCAGCCCAAATCTTCTCCCTTCTCCAGGTGTCACCTGGCTCCCCAGTTTCTCTGGTAATGACCCAGCCAGCGTCCACAGTGTCAATGGGTGAACACTGCTCCTGAAAGTCTCCCACTTTGTTTTTATTCCCCCCAGTGACTTCAAGCATCCAGGCCCATCCTGATGCTGTTCTATCCTCCCTGTTTGGCAGGGAAGGGAGCTATTGATTTGGCTCTCATCCAAGGATCCAGTGGCAGGTGCTGGAAAGTGTGGGACGGGGGCGCAGCCCTGGCCCCGGCACTGGTCCCAGGGACCTTACCATCCCAAAGCAATCTCCTTACTATCTGTTTTTCAATGTCCTCTACAATTTTGGCCTCTAACCTTCATGTATGCTGGGATTCCACTGGATGTCCACTCTGTTCCTCAGGCTCCACTCCCACCTACCTCACCACCATCTTCCAACTCTGACTTTCTATTTAGATAAGAAATTGAAGCCAGTAAATATTAGATTGGAGTCACTCAAGAAACCAGATGGACACAGCGAGCTTAGCAGTAAGTGGAAAGTGGAGCCAACTAAGGGAGGGTAAGACTCGCCTGGTTGTTCTTAGGGCAGGGTTTTTAAGTGCAAAAACCTGTGAAAAGTAAATGGGATATCCAAGTCTGATTGGCTGGAACTGGTTGGCACTCCTTCTGACCATTGCTCTTGGTGGGAGCTGGTTGCCACTTTTGCTGACCGTTGCTTCTGGCAGGCATCCTGTTATCTTGGCCAGGTGTCTGTTGGTCCTGGCTGTTGGTCCTGGCTATTGGTCCTGGGTGGGGTTGGCAGGCAGTTTCCCACTGGTGCAGTTTCCTGCCTGGTAATTTTCCATTTTTTCTAGGCCTGCCTTGGTCTGTCAGTAAACAGTACAAAATTTGCTTGTTTATGTGTTTATAATAGTGGAGTTTTAATTACTGTATTTGTAGACTTTGGATTAGGCCTTAAAAAAGGTTTAGTTTGTAAATTTTCTTCTAGTGCTCTCCAAAGCTCCCTAATAAGTCACTGGCAGCATCCCTTTGAAATATAAAAAGCTGAGGAGCTTCTTCAGATATAATCATTAAAAATTTAGTATGCTATTGGTTACTTTCCTTTGTTGCTGTTGGGTAGTTCTTGCTCCCTTAACTTACTGTATTTAACTTTGAAACCAAGTTGGATTTTTTGTTTGTTTGTTTTTTAAGCCCCACCATCCAAAACAAACCTGGGCTACTTTGTTGAAACCTGGGCTACTTTGCTTGGCTTGGCTTAAGAAGAGAATTATGAGATGCAGACTAGGAAAACAAACTTGGTGTTCATTGTATCCACCAAGGAAAGGCTCTTTTCTATTTCTTTTCTATCAAAAAGTAATATGCTACATTTCAGGGCCAAAGCTTTCAAGTAAAATAAAATAAAGCCCTTGAAGTTTTGCATTTGAAAATATACAAATAAGTCTGCCAGAGTAGGTTTTGGGAGATAGGTGGTGGGAAAATCCTCTTGCTGGTACCAAATGAGCCTGGGCAAGTTATTTAATCTTTCTAAACCATGGTTCTCTCATCTTCAAAATGGGGTAATTAGTATTAAGTCTCTTGCAAGATTGTTAGGAGAGTTAAATGGGATAAGAAATATTTGTAAAGTATGTTGAATTTAGCATATTAATAAATGGAAACTGAAGTTATTGCTCATGTCCAGAAATAACAATGTGTAGTATAGTAATAACTGTAAAATATTTATACCATACATCAAAAGCAGTTTTGACCATAAACACAGAGCTTCTAATGTTGATTTCTAAAACCTAAGCAGCAAAACAATAGTAAGGGAACGTGTTAATGTAGCTCTGACATTTTATCAGATTCTGGACAATACCCAATCTCCTTCTCACCTCAGGGTCTTTGTATTTCCATTCCCTTTGGCCTTAAAGGTCTTACTTAAGCTGTTCATATGGCTGACTTCTTACTTTTTAACTGTCAGCTTCATGCCATCTACTAAGTGAGGCCCTTCCTGATCATCTCAGCCAAAGTAGGCCCTGCCCTCCACTAGTCAGCAGTGCAGCACCTTACTTATTTCTTCCAGAGAGGTTGTTGCAACCTGAATGACTTTTTTTGTTTACTTGTTTATTGTTAGTCTTTTCTACTAAGCTCCACAGGGCCAGAGGCCATGTCTGTCCTGTGGAACATTGAAGAACAACTGCCTAGTACACATCAAACAGCCAGTAATTATTTGTTGAAATGATTGGCTAATAAATTGTTTAAGCCCTTCATTTTACAAAAGAGGAAGCTAAATTTAAACTGTGACCAGTGCCACAGAAGTGACAGAAAAGCCAAACTTCCAAGAGCAACTTCAGGGCCCTTGCCAGTATGTAAAACCCTGTGTCACTCAACAGTGTTACCACCATATCACTAAACTCTCTTTTTCCCGACTTCATATTCTACCCTCTTGATCCAGCACCCTTGGGATCCACTTCCAGGCTTACTCTCTGGGTTCCAGCTAATATATGTCTACCAGATTCTGCAGTGACTTTGTCATATATTTTCCTCTTCCCTTAGCAGACCCTGCTCAGTTGGGTCATACTAAAATTTGATCCCAGAACTGGCTAGTGGACAGGAGAGAAGTGGGGCAAATTCTAAGCAGGGTAAGCACTGTTCTGTAAGATCCATAACTCATTGAATGTTCTGTATAGTTTTTAAGCAGGGAGAAGGTGTTCTATCTTCCAAAGAAGTAGGCAACTGTGTGGGTCCAGAGTGTTTAGTGAAAACTGGGTGATTAAGGTGTCCTCAAGTGTGCCAAACAGGCATGTATGTGCATCCTAAGTCTTATGCTCCCACTCCTTTCCTATGAGGGCCCTGAACCTGTCAGAGGGACTTGCTGAGAATTCAGCTTCTCTGAAGTTCTGCCACTCTTAATTTAGGCTATGCCTGGTCTTCAGCTCAGTCTGTCCTCTGTTTGCCAGTGATGAGGGTCTCTTTAAAAGCCTCCAGTGAGTCTTTTTGACTCACCTTTGGTTTCAGCTGGTACTTAATAACTCTGTTCCTGTCATTTACACAGCTCAATATAGAACTCCCCCACGCCCCCTTACTCACTGTTTTGTTTTCCATTACCTGTGGTCAACTGTGATCCAAGACATTAAGTGGAAATTTTTCAGAAATAAACAATTCATAAGGTTTAAACTGTGCACCATGTAGAGAGAAGTGTGATTAAATCTCACACCATCCTGCTCCATTCCACCAGGGATGTGAATCATCCCCTTCTCCAGCATCGTACTGTATATGCCACCTCCGTTAGTCACTTAGCAGCTGTCGCTATTATCAGATCAACTGTGGTATCACAGTACTTGTGTTCAAGTAAAATTTACTTGAATACAAGCAACACTTATTGTACTTAATAATGGCCCCAAAGCACAAATGTAGTGATGCTGGCAATTGATATGGCAAAGATAAGCCATAAAGTGCTTCTTTTAGGTGAAAAGGTAATTATAGTACAATAAAATATTTTGAGACTTCTGGTCAAGGTGGCAGCACAGGTAACTTCAGTACTCAGAAACTCCCACAACCACATCAAAATTACAACTAAACTACAGAGCAACCATTGTTCAGAACCACCTGAAATGAAGGTGAACAGAAGTTCTATAATTAAAGATACAAAGAAGCTACATACAGACTGGTAGGAAGGGTGAGGATAAGGAATGGGCTGGTCCCATACCCATGTGTAGCAGTTAAAAATCATGAGGGATATCTTTGCTGCAGAGGTCCTCCTGAGGAACCAGTGGTCCAAGTCCCACACCAGTCCCCCAGCCCAAGGTTCCAGTGTCTGGAAAAAATGCCCCCATAACTTCTAGGTTTGAAAACTAATGAAGATTGTGGCTGAGGGAGGCGGAAGGCAGTTGGAGTCCAAGGTAGTTCCTCTTAAAGCGCCTGTGCATGAACTTAGAATCATTCTGAGCTCTAGTGCTTGGGCAGCAGCTTAAAAGGTGCCAGGCACATTTGGGGAGGGAACTGGGAACTGAATTGTTTGGCATCAGAGAAAGAGCTGGAAGGGCAGTTCTATCCTAGACAGATATGTTAGCAGAGGCCATTGTTTCTTTGCTGAGCCCTTCTCCCACAGAGTGTGGCAGGCAGATGCCATATCTGAGTCTCCATCAACCTGGCTAACACTGTTAGTCCTTCCCTGGTGATTCCCTAAGAACCCCACCCCATCCAATTTGCAGGCCCACCAAGCACTTTCCAGTGACTTTTCCATACAAATGGCCTGTCTTGACTCATGCTGCTGACTTTCCTAAAATCTCAAACAAGTAGCATCTGGCCTCTGCATATCCCACACTTCTTCCTAAGTGGCCCCGGGCTGGCACTAGCAGGAGCTGGCCTTGGATTACCCTTTATTCTCTCCCAGGTACCTGTAAGGACAGCACAAGTAGCGCCCATCTCCAGCCTGCTTTAGAGCTCATGTCAGGTGGCCCTGGGCAGGGCACAGATGGTGGCTGACCTTAGCCTGCACCTTCCAGCAGGCCCTAGAGCCAGCACACCTGGTGCACAACTTCAGACCATGCTGAAGTACCACCCAATCACCTCCACAAACAACACGCTCAAGGGGTGGACTCAGTCAGTATCTGATTACTGTAGTAGTGAGTTCTGCTCCATGGGGTCAGTCTCTGCATAGCAGTTTCTCAGTGGGGGTCATGGAGAATCCTTCAGCCAATCAGCCTGGTGTTAGTTCTCTTCCTTTGACATGCCAACAGCACTCAAGGCTCAACTACAACAAGAAGATTCACACAGCCCTGATGGGAGTACCTACCTCAAGTGACTGGGGAGGCTATGCCACTGGACCATACAGGGTACCTACTACTTATGGCCACTCTACCAAGTCCAGGAGACATAGCAACTTTGCTTAATACATAGAAAAAACAAAGAGAAGCAGCCAAAATGAGGAGACAAAGAAACATGTCCCAGATGAAAGAACAGAAAAAAAACTTCAGAAAAAGAACTAAAAATGGAGACAAACAATCTACCAGTTGCAGAGTTCAAAACACTGGTTATAAGGGTGCTCAATGAACTTAGGGGAAGAGTAGAGGAACTTGGTGAGACTTCAACAAGGAAATTACAAAAATGGAGGTAGAAAACATTAAAAAGAACCAGTCAGAAATGAAGAATACACTAATTAAATGAAGAATATATAATAAGAGGTCAACAGTAAGGTAGATGAAGCAGAAGACTGAATCAGTGATTTGGAAGATAAGGAAACAGAAAACACCCAATTGAAACAGCAACAAGAAAAAAAAATCTACAACAATAAGGATACTGAATGGAGCCTCTAGGACATTAAAATGTACCAACATTCACATCATGGTGGTGTAAGAAGAAAAGAAAGCAAGAAATTAAAAACCTATTTTAAAACATAATGACAGAAAACTTCCTTAACTTGGTGAAGGAAATAGACATACAAGTCTAGGAAGCACAGAGAATCCCAAACAAGATGAGCCCTAAGAGGCCCACACCAAGATACATCATAATTAAAATGACAAAGGTTAAAGACAAAGAATCTTAAAAGCAGCAAGAGAAAAGCAGTTCTCATAAGACTGCCAGTTGATTTCTCACCAGAGACTTTGCAGGCAAGGAATTTTGGCAAGAAATTGGCAAGAAATATTCAAAGTGATGAAAAGCAAGGAACTACAACCAAGATTACCCAACAAAGCTATCATTTAGAATTGAAGGACAGATAAAGAGCTTCCCAGACGAGAAAAAGCCAAAGGAGTTCATTACCACCAAACTACTGTAACATAACATATTAAAGGGTCTTCTTTAAGAAAAAGAAGGGAAAAGGAATAAAAATATGATAAATAACATGGCAACAAATACATATTTCTCAACAATTATTTTAACTGCAAATGGATTAAATGCTCTAATCAAGAGACATAGAGTGGCTGAATGGATAACAAAACAAGACCGTTACACATGCTGTCTACAAAATACACTACAGATGGAAAGACACACACAAAGTGAAAGTAAAGGAATGGAAAAAGATATTTCATGAGAATAGAAACAAACAAACCAGACAAACAAAAATAAAAGCTACCTGCTATCAAATTATGCTACAAGGCCTTAGATATCAAAACAGCATGGTACTGGCATAAAAACATACATATAGATCAATGGAACAAAATAGAGAGCCCAGAATTAAATTCACACTTTTATGGTCAATTAATATTCAACAAAGTGGATAATTACATACAATAGGGTAAGATAGCCTATTCAATATATGGTGCTTGGAATATTGGGCAGATACATGCAAAAAATGAAACTAGACTCCCAACCAAGATGGAAGCATAGGTAGATACACTGTGCCTCCTCACACAACCAGAAGAAGGACAACAGCATATTTAAAGACAAAAAACCACCAGAAATTCCAGAAAATTGAACCATATAGAAGTCTGACAACCAAGGAGTTAAAGAAGAAACATTCATTCAGACTGGAAGGAGGGGCAGGAGATGGGCAGCCTGGATGTAAAGGACTCGCAGCAAGGTGATGGCTGGAGGACTGGGGTGGGTGGTGGCTGGTGTACCGGATGAGGCAGCAGCTTTCTAAGTGGATGGTCAAACATTTGCGTGCAGATAAACCAGAAGGAACTACTGGGGAGTGAGACAGAGCATGCAACCGAGGGCTCCAGTGGGGAAAAAAGGCCTTGCGCTGACTGAAAAAACCCTGTGGGTGTTGCAGCAGTGGAAGAAACTCCCAGCCTCACAGAAGAATTCATTGGAGAGACCCATAGGGTCCTAGAATGTACACAAACCCACCCACCCAGGAGTCAGCACCAGAAAGGCACAATTTGCTTGTGGGTAGCAGAGAAGGTGACTGAAAGCCAGCTGAGAGCTAAGCAAGTGACACTGTTCCCTCTCAGACCCCTCCCCCACATACAGCACCACAAAGCAGTGACCTGGGTTGCCCGGCCCTGGCAAACACCTAAGGCTCCACTCCTTACTAGTAACATGCTCACAGAGACAAAAACATGGCCCAAATGAAAACACAGATCAAAGCTCCAGAAAAAGTATAACTAAGAGATGAGTAGATGGCCAACCTATCAGATAGAGAGTTCAAAACACTGGTAATCAGGATGCTCACAGAATTGGCTGAGTATGGTTGCAAAATAGAGGAAAAAGTGAGGGCTGTGAAAAGTGTAATAAAGGGAAATACACAGGAAACCAACAGTGACGGGAAGGAAATGAGGTTCAGATCAAAGATTTGGACCAGAAGGAAGAAATAAACATTCAACTAGAAGAAAATGAAGGAACAAAAATTCAACAAAATGAAAAGGGGCTTAGGAACCTCCGGGGCAACTTTAAGTGTTCCAACATCTGAATCATAGGGGTGCCAGAAGAAGAGAAAGAGCAAGAAATGGAAACTTATTTGAAAACATAATGAAAGAGAAATTTCCCAATCTGGCAAAGGAAATAGACTTCCAGGAAGTCCACAGAGTTCAAAGAATCCCAGAGAAGTTGGACCCAAAGAGAAACACACCAATGCACATCATCATTAAGTTACCCAAGATTAAAGAGGAGAGGATCTTAAAAGCAGCAGGAGAAAAGGAGAGTTAACCTATAAATGAGTTCCCACAAGACTCAGCTGATTTCTTGCAAGAAACCTTACAGGCAAGAAGGGGTTGGAAAGAAGTATTTAAAGTCGTGAAAGGCAAGGACTTACATCCAACATTACTCTATCCAGCAAAGCTATCATTTAGAATGGAAGGGCAGATAAAATGCTTCCCAGACAAGGTCAAGTTAAAGGAGTTCATCATCATCAATTCCTTATTATATGAAATGTTAAAGGAATTTATCTAAAAAAAGAAAATGATAAAAAATATGAATAGTAAAATGACAACAAACTCACAACTATCAACAACTGAACCTAAAAATACAACAACAAAAACAAAAGGAGCAAACAACTGGAACAGGAATAGAATCAGAGAAATCGACATCACATGGAGGGTTATCAGTGGAGGGGTGTAGGGGGGAGAATGAGGGAAAAGGTACAGGGAATAAGAAGCATACATGGTAGGCACAAAATAGGGGGAGGTTAAGAATAGTATAGAAAATGTAGAAGCCAAAATATTTCTATGTACGACCCATGATAGATATGAACTAAGGGGGCGAATGCTGGTGGGAGGGGGATGCAGGGTGGAGAGGAATAAAGGAGGCGTAAATGCTACAACTGTAATAGTGTAATCAATAAAATATATTTAAAAATTAAACTAGACCATTTTCTTATATTATATATAAGAATAAGTGCAAAATGGATTAAAGACTTAAATGTAAGGCTCAAAAACATAAAAATCCTAGAAGAAAAATAGGCAGTAAAATCTCAGACATTTTTCATAACAGTATTTTTTTTCTGATATGTCTCTTTGGGATAGGGCAGCAAAAGAAATATAAACAAATGGAACTAGATCAAACTAAAAAGATTTTGCACAGGAAAGGAAATCATCAACAAAATGAACAGACAACAAACTGAATGGGAGAACATATTTACTTCTGATAAGGGGTTAATACCCAAAATGTATAAAGAACTTATAAAACTCAACACCAAAAAATAAATAAATAAATAAACAATCCAATTAAAAAATGAAAGGACCTGAATAGACACTTCTCAAAAGAGGACATACAGATGGCCAATAGACATATGAAAAGATGCTCAATGTAACTAATCATTGGAGAAATGCAAATAAAAAACTACAATGAGATATCACCTCACACCTGTCAGAATGGTTATCATCATTAAATCTACAAACAACAAGTGTTGGTGAAGATGTAAAGCAACAGTAACCCTCATTCACTTTCGGTGGGAATGCAGGTTGGTGCAGCCACTGTGGAAAACAGTTACCTTAAAAAGTTAAAAATGGAACTGCCTTATGACCCAGTGATTTCACTTCTGGGAATTTGTCCATAGAAACCCAAAACACTAATTTGAAAGAATATATGCACCTCTGTGTTCATTGTAGCATTATTTATAGTAGCCAAGATTTGGAAGCAACCCCAAGTGGTTTGAGTGGATAAAAGAGCTGTGGGACATTTACACAATGAAATAATATTCAGTCATAAAAAAGAAAAAAGGGAATTTTACCTTTTGTGACAGGATGAGTAGACCCGGTGAGTATTATGCTAAGTGAAATAATCTAGTCAGAGAAAGACAAATACCACATGATTTTACTTATATGTGGAATCTAATGAACAAACAAGCAAAATAGAAACAGACTCATAGATACAGAAAACAGACAGCTGTAGAAGGAAGGAGGACGTAGGCTGGGCGAAAAAAGATGAAAGGATTAAAGAAACAAAAAAAACTCTCATGAACAGATAATTGTGTGGTGATTACCAGAGGGAAATGGGATGGGGAGAGGTGGAAGGGGATAAAGAGGTAATAAATAGTAATGGAAGGAGACTTGACTTTGATGAACACACAATACAATAAACAGATGATGTATTAAAGAATTGTACACCTGAAACCTGTATAATTTTATTAACCAATGTCACCCCAATAAGTTCAATAATTTAACAAACCCACTTTTTAATGGCAGTTACTGAAAGGATGCAAGCCAAATTTACTTCCAAATCAGTATTAAAGTAAAAAAAAAAAAAAACAACAGTGATCAATCTCTTAGAAAACAGGAAACAACAGTAGCAGAAGCAAGTGGACACATGATTATTAAAGAAAGTGAAAGAAAGATCTAACTGTGAAAGCCTTGGAAAAGAGGTTTAAGAAGAAAAGAATGTAGAAATATGTGTGACAGTCAAATAAACTGATTCCCAGCAGTAAAAGATGAGAAGGACATCAGCAATCAAAGTCCATGATGACCCTGAAAAAAGGAAAAGGGTTAAGAAAATCATTTGGCATGAACCCTGGGTACAAGTCAGCAGGCAGTGCTATCTTCATGGATAGCAAGGTTGCGCTTCGGAGCAGTAACACAATAAGAAGGAAATTAACGGGTGGTGAGCTATTCACATCTATGTGTCTTTTCCAGCTGGATATTCATAACTTGGGAATTACATATATAAGTATTCAATACATCATCCAACATGTCAATATTCAATACATCAACCAATACTTAATAGTGCTAATTGAGCAAAAGGAATTCTGGAGTGAAATAAACCTAATAGCCAATGCCACCATTCAAAACTATCTGTAAAAGCACCAAACATCTATAAAATTTTCCAACTATCTCTTGACATTCATTCAATTGAACATCAAATATGCTTTATATCAATTTCCAAAATTCAAGGTAAATATTTTTATTCTATTTTATTACTTTTCAATATTTTTATCACTGAAATTATGATATTACATTTTACCATTTTTTTTTTCATTTTACCATTTTTTTAAGATGGAGAATATTTCAGTAACGGTTAAGTTTAAAATAAATTTTTTTCTGACAAATCTAAAAAACCAAACAACTATTTAAAGATAAGGAAAAGACATGCCAGAATAAACAACTAAAAATTAAAAATAGTACCTAATTTCAATGTTTACTTATAAGTTTGTGGAAATATTTGATTGTTTCAATTCTGTATGTATATTTATTATCATATTTTTTAAAGATTTGATTTATTTACTTTTAGAGAGAGGGGTAGAGAGGGATAAAAAGAAGGAGAGAAACATCAATGTACATGAGATTCAGTTGTCTCTCACAGGCCCCCAACTAGCACCTGGCCCGCAACTGAGGCATGTGCCTTGACTGGGAATCAAGCCAGTGACCTTTGAGTTCTCAGGTTGGTGCTCAATCCACTGAGCCACACCAGTAAGGGTTTATTATTACATTTTAATAGATAAGTTTAAATATGAGCATAGAAAAGATTGAAAAGAAAGATAAATTCTTTCTGGTGGTGAGATTTGCTATGTTTTCTAAAGAATTTAGAATGACTGTGTATTACTCTTGTATTATTAATTGGGTTTTTAAAATGAAATCAGTATTTTTAAAAAATTGGACCAGCATTGTCAGAAGGATTATAAAAATCAATTGCAAAACAATGTCTTAATCTATTTATTATGTGCACTTAATAGGAACACTATGAGTAGTTCTAGATACATATGACTACCTTAGAATGCCTGCTGTTGAAAGAATAAAAGGCTATAATGTAAAAAGTAAAATATGCTGTTATTCTAAATTTGGCACTGAGAAGTGATGAAGGAGGACATGTACTTGGCATCTAGCACCTCCTAGAGGAATTTAAAGACACCAGGAAGATTATAGGCTGGATAACTCTAAAAAAGGGAGTTTAATAATGAAAAGAAATATGAATTGTTTTAGAGATACCATGTCTTGAAAACATAGGAAAAATCTCAAACAGAAGACAAGGAAAGACATGAATAAAGTACTTTGCTTTCAATATGACCAATGTCCAAGACAAAAAAATATCTCCACCCAGACAAGAAAGCTACTCAATCTAGAATAAGTAAGCTAGCTCTAGAATCATTTAATCATGGAATAAAAAGTGGATGACTTGGGATCTAATGTTCTTTATTTCAAAGGAGCTGGGAGAAATAGCTCTAGAATTAGATTAAATGTACAAATAATGATGAATCAGATAGACAAATTAAAACTGAGAGTCTACCCATAAAGTACCTAAACACATAAATAGTCTTCACCAAGTTAAAGTGTAAAATGAGATAATGTTTGTAATTATCAGCACTATATTTGTATGCATGGAATATGGTATGTTTTTGCTTCTGAGCTGGGCCCTTGAGGCTATGAGACTAACATTGGGAAGAAGGGAAGATTGGAGAAAAAGGGATGTGCATTTTTTCACACGTACCTGTCCTATTTCTGCAACATCATGGATTGAATAGACTATCTACCCCATTGTATGTTTTTGTCTCCTTTGTCAAATGTTAATTGATTATAAAAGTGTGGGTTTATTACTGGGCTTTCTATTCTGTTCCAGTACCCTGTTGTTTTGATCACTGTGGCCATGTAGTATAGTTTGATATCTGGTAGTATGATTCCTCCAACTTTATTTTTCTTTCTCAGGATTGCTGTGGGTATTTGGGGTCTTTTGTCTTTCCATATAAATTTGTGGAATATTTGTTCTAGTGCTGTGAAGGCCATTGATATCTTGATAGGAATTGTGTTGAACCTGTAGATTACTTTAGGTAGTATGGGCAAGTACTACATGATTTCACTTATTTGTGGAATCTAATGAATAAAATAACTAACAAGGTGGAGACAGACTTAATGGATACTGAGAACAGATTGACAGCTGTCGAGGGGTGGGGAGGGTTCGGGGATGGGTGAGAATGGTGAAGGGATTAAGCCAGATTTAAAAAATAAAGATTTCCCCTGGCTGGTGTGGCTCAGCAGATTTAGTGCTGGACTGTGAACCAAAGAGTTACTGGTTCAATTCCTAGTCTAGGGCATGTGCCTGGGTTGCTGGTCAGGTCCCCAGTTGGGGGCACCCGAGAGGCAACCACATATTAATGTTTCTCTCCCTCTCTTTCTCCCTTCCTTCCCCTCTCTAAGAATACATAAATAAAACCTTAAAAAAATAAAGAATTTTAGACACAGACAACAGTATGGTGATCGTCAGAGGGGAGGAGTGGGGGAAGTAGAAGAGGGTAAAAGGAGGATAACTAGTGATGGAAGGAGACGACTGGTTTTGTAAACACACAAAACAATATACAGACAATGCAGAATTGTATACCTGGAACCTATATAATTTTATTAACCAATGTCACTTCAGTACATTCATTTAAAAAGAGGATATGGGAGGTCTTAAAGTTTGAGGATTTGGGTATGTGCTGAGATTTGCAGTAAGTGATGAGCACTGGAGTTCAGAGCACAGAGCTTCAGGACGTCACTAGCACTGACAGCCAGGCAGATGCCCACAGTAAGAGCTCACTGAGTGGTTCCACTAGGGCAACTGCGGGGCAATAGTTTTACACTCAGAATAGCTTTCCTTCTGTCACTGAAGGCATCTTCTGTGGAAGAAGATTACAAAGATAGGTGAAAGAGAAAAGATTATGTTCTGGAAGTTTGGAGGAGGAACTCCAAGCCAACATCCCACCAAGCCCTGTACCATTTAAGTTACCACTACCCTCTCTATTCTAGTGGGTAGAAAGTTACTTAAGGGACGGAAGCAGCATAAGTGACTATAATTAGGGAATTATTATCACCATCTTTACTCAATTATATCCCCAAGCACTCTGAGAAGGACATAGTGGCTACCATCCTTCTACCAAGAAAACTGATGAGGGCGGTAGGAACTTGTTTTGGCAGGGAGCCTGACATTGGGCCTCACTGATGGGAAAGTAGAGATGGGAGGGTGTGATCTAAACTTAGACAGTCTTGAAAGGTGATAGACGAGAAGACATACATTCTGCTAACCAAATTCTGGAATAATGAGATGAAGGGGCATTCCTTACAGGTTTGAAAAATTTTTTGAATAAATAAAATGAAGCAGTAAATTTAAGAGTCTCCTTATTCCAAGTAGTAGTGCTGCATGTTGGAAATATATATTTACCTAGGGCAGACTGTGTGATAAACGCTAAGGAGAAAATCTGCCCCTGCTCTCAGGAGGCTCATGGTCTAACTGGGAAGATTGATGTGAAGTAATCCCATAACTAATTTGCTCAGTTGTAGGAAGTCAGAAAAGATTTAGAAAGGACATAGTGATATGGAAAAAAGTCTTTATAACATATAATAACATCCTAAACATATTGCTGTTGATTACCTTATTAAAAGGTTTTAGGCCTCCAGTTTTCTTTACACTTTCCAGATTTACTAGAAGTAGATGGCGTGGGAATTTTTCAGGTTAAAGAAAAAGTTTTAGTATAGATTTATCATGTATTATGTCCTTTTCTTCCTCGAAAAGGGTTATGATTAAGCAGGGAATTTAGGATAAAGGAATTGGAAAATATTATGAGACTGAGGAACAAAGTTATTATTTCAGTTGTAAGGTTTTATTATAAAGAGTTAAATATAATTAACAACAAGGTACCAATATCTGTGAAACCAAAGATGCTTACTTGACTAGACCCAATCAATATTTGTTTACAATTATTTTAGTTTTTTTCTTCATATAGACAGGTACTTTATTTCTTAAAAGAAAAAATGTCCATAGCCAAAAAAATAACTTAATTATGAAATGATTTTATTTAAATCAATGTTTTCTAGTTACCAAACATTTTATATGAATTAATCTTTATGAACATGATGGCTTAGCTGAAATAGCTTCCCAATCCTTTAAAACATTAAGGCATCTTTTCCTAACATAAAAATACTAAATGTATTTTGCTATCACACGGTTTATTAGCAGAATAGGAAAATTAATCTTATCAAAAGCAGAAATTTAATTAGCTGAATAGTGAAAAGTGTGACATTTGCCTATGAACTCTTCTTTTGATAATACTTCTATTTTGGGAAAGCATAACACCTGAATAAGACACACATATGAGAAAATAATTAGGTTTCTCTAGTTAGTGTTAAGTATTAGGAAATGAATGTGCTTTTATCTGTGACTTCTTAGAAATCTATGTGAAAATAATTAATGTGATATATGAAACTAATAGCTATGTCAGTTATTAATAGCAGTTGTCTGTTTTGGAGAAAGCAAATAGGAGCATCGCTCACGGTCAGTGTGAGGTGAGAGACTGAACTCACCTGGTTTTCCCTCATGCTGTCACACTCCCATTTTAGCTCCAAGCTACATGGTTTGGAATTTTTCATACTGCACATGCCCCTAGAGATTCTGTTTCACTTCACTTGGAGCCTAGAAGCCATTTGCTTTAAAATTTTTAAAAATTTAAGAGATGATGTCCCCAACCTGTTCCTCAACCTTGAACTTTCTGAGCCTCCAGCTCTAGAATAAAGTTGTTAAAATTATTGTGCATATAGTTTCATTTGGGCCTAAAGTTTCTAGGATAGAAGGTCTTTCATTTTTATTTTGTGACACTGAGAATATTTACCAAGTTTACAAAGTTGGAGAGCCTGACTCTATTCCATATTATGCACTCCCCTTTTATTTTACAAGATAAAACATTTTCACTGTAGAGGGAGCTATTGTGCAAGATTTCATAATGTGTGCATGTGGAGGGGAGTGGGGATTGTGTCTGAAGTTTGTTTCACATATTCAGCTTTGTATGTGTATGTCTGTAAGCATGTAGAAAGTAGGAAATTATCTAGATTCAAAGACAACTCGTTAGCAATGTTTAAAGCATTTAATTCTGAGGCCCGGGATTATAGGTGAGTATTCTTTTCTTCAGTATGTTCCTCTTTAGTTTCTGATTTTTTTTTTTTTTTTGCAATGAGCATACCTTACTTCATAATGAAAAGGGAAAAAAAACCCTGTTTCTTCCCCCCAAGTTATTGAGTACTTTGTCTGAGCAAAGCACTACACTAATAATCTGGGGAATAAAATGAACAAACTCCCCTTTTGGAGCTTTTGATAAGATACAAGTTAACTGATATAGTATGTGATAATCTTTTTATTGCCTGTTATGTGTCAGATAACTCATTTCACTTCACATCCTTCATCTCCTTTAATCTCAACATACAGAAAATTAGTTGTTCTCTTGGTGGTATATTATTCAGGACTTTTAAATGATGATGATGAACATGCAGATACATTTTGATAATAGTGCATTACAAAAACAAGGTAAAAACAAGCAGAAAAAAAGCTATGCATAACAACTAAATGGAAAACTGTCTAAATAGTGATAATTTTTTCTAACTTTTAATGTACTATTATGAACATGTATCTCTCCTATAGTGTGAGAATTAATGATTTATTTTATCTGTGGCAGCCAAAGAGCAATTCTTTTTTAACTTTGGGACACTGAAACACAATACAATGAACATTTAGTGAAGAGAGACGAGTATGAGATGGTGACACTTGGAGGAGGCTTTACGAAGCAATCTAGGGCCCCCTGAGTACTTTGGAGGAAGGAGAAGATTCCATAAGAATATGGAAGGATGATTGTCTAGGAGAAAGAACTTGTACAGCAGCAATTAGAACTGGACCATTTGTGAAACAAGATAATACTAACTTGCTCATATGCTGGCTGTAAGAACCAAGTGAGGTGGTGTGTGGAACATCACGTCTGGATGAGAGATGCTCAGGATGGTTTCATTAGCCCTCAGGACAATGCTGACAGTGAGAGTAGAGAAGCGAGATGAACTCCAAACAGACTGCAAAAGAGTGAATGGCAAACTTGTTAACAGTCTGGTTCTGTAAATGGAAATAAGAGTACCAAATAGGCCTTTATTGTTTCTCACTCACCTCAGAGATCAGAAATAGGGTATCCAAGCCAAGAAAGCAAGACAAGGAGCTGGTATTAGGTGAAGGTGATGAGACAAGTTTAAGCCTTTGGCATTAAAAAATTTAGGAAGATATTCACCAAATAGTAGTGAATAGCCATGAAATCTTGTTGGGCCTGGAACACAGGGAGAGTTCCCGGTAAGATTTGGAAATTATTAGCATAAAAGTGTAACCAGAAAAGACCCCGGCATTTGGGCTGCCTGTCACTACCAAATCCAATAAGCAATGACAGCAATTGAGTCCTTTATGGGCAATTTATTCAAATGGCCGGCAATCCGAGAATATGGCAGGTTCATACCCTAACAAATCATCTTGCCTTCTCTTTCCTGGCCAGATCTTTTATAAGGGAGGTGGGGGAGGACAAGCAAGGTGTGGTGAGGGCTTTGAGATTCAGGGAAGATTAGGTGAGCAAAGTTGCAGCCTTCCAGTTCTCTGCAGTTAGCTGTTCCCAAGGGTGGGGAGGGGGATCGTCACACAAAAGGCCGGGTTACCTCCAACTTGTCCCCAGGCGATAATCTCTAGCCAGTTCCCCAGGAGGTCGGCTGCTTTTCTCAGGAGCCAGGATGGGCCTTATCTGTAGTTTCTGAAACAAAAGCTTAACATACACATTACTTGCTAGACTCACAGCTTTTTTCTTAAGCTAAAATTTTTCAAGTCTTGAATTCCCTATCAAAAGGAAGCATTGGTTTTGGTTGACTTGAGCCTTGGAGGTTACCTGTGGTTTAAGGTAGGACAAGGGAAAAGATGTCAGGTAAGGAGGCAAAGGAAGAGTGCTCAGTGAAATGGGGAATACGGGGAGATGAGTTGGCATCACAGAAACAAGAGAAATCCTTTCCTTTACCTGTTTTAGACCCCACCTCTTTGTCTATAAGCTTGGCTGAGTGCAGCCTGGAACTCTTTCTCCTTCTCTCCTCCCTTCCCTTGTATACAGAGGCTATAGAGTAGGAGAAAAGTACATAACTCACTGGCCCCTTCCCCTATGCATTAAATAAAATCCTCTATTTACCCTTTTCTGCCCTCCCATTTCTTTTCATTCCTTTTCTGGCAAAAAGGAGCCTTTTCCTGTCTGTGGCCCTAAGAGTATGGTGCACAGGGGAAACTGCCCCATCTAGACCATTTCAGTCTACATAGATTTGTAGCAAAATAAACACCATATGTACAATGTAATGGCTTTGCCGATTTGGTTAACTTAGCTGAAGGCATTGTTGACTTCCTCATTAAAATTCATTTCTCAGTGTTTCTTAGCTTTATTACTCTTTCATCAATTTTTCTTCACTTCTGTCATCATTCCTTCCCTCCTGTTTCTTTCCATTTCTTATCTAAACTATTCTGAAATAATTATTATAAAAATTGGAAAGAGACAATGAACCTTTTTTATTGGAAAGAGATGAACCTTCCAAAGTCATTCTCAGTTCATTATCACAACATCCAGAACATGGAGTGGAAATTCATATCTTGACAGTGCCTCAGTGCTTAAGCATGCAGAGCAAATGTTTCATTTAGCAACTTTCACAATTTATAATACACGATATTTCTATCTGTGTTAGAGGAACATTGTTTTGGGGAATAGGCCTTTCCATTTCCCTCAGCAAGCTGATGCAGGGAAGTGGACTGTTGAGTCAACTTCTATTCACCTCAGGAGAGGAGGTTTTCAAATGCTGTTTGTTTGTTTGTTTTCATGCAAGAACATCAAGGGGAAACGGTCACAGTTCCATTCTCTCACCTCTCTGCACCTGTCACCTGGAATGCATTTAATTGGGTGCACCCATCTTGCAAAGCATGGCTTAATTCGTATCTTTTGAGAAACTGAGGAATCCATCTCAGAGTGACAGCTCTTTTTTCAAACAGCTACATAGTATCTGTTAGTATTATTAGTTCTATCGACATCATTAGTAATGTAGGAGAAAGTTGGTCTTTGACAGGGAAGTGATATTATCTTGAACTCTTCCTGTTGAACTGTAAATTCTGTGATGGCAGAGACCGTTCTTACCACTCTTTGCCACCTCTCACAATGGCTAACATAGTGCTTTTCCCATGGTTGGTGTTTTAAGATTGCTTAGTCGGTTATGTAAAATAACCTGGCTACTTGGGTAGCCTAATGTTGCTCTCCTATTGGGGCTAAAAGAGAGGGGAAAGAAGAAATAAGAAAATATGAATGAATCCTGAAAGCTATGGAGCAAAGAAAAGCAAGGAGCAAAATTGGCCTTAGCAGAAAAGCATAAAAATAGGAAGTGGATAATCCTCAGGTCTGAAGGCCAAGATTCTCTGGTGGTCTACACACTCACTGAATTCTGCTTCTCTTCTCTTTCTTCCCTACAATGATTGGTCAAACAACCCTGAATAAATCTTCTAATTTCACATACTTAAGAATGTCCAAACCACTTAATCTCACACATTGCTGGTGGGAGGGTCAGTTGACATAACCCTCAGTGGAAAACAACTGGCTAGTGGATACCAAGTATTCTAAAAGAAGCCATTCCTATAATCTCAGTAATTCTGTTTCTGGCACTTGAATGAAAAGATTCTAAATCTGCACAAAGATGTGTGTTCCTAAAGTTTTCAATACAGTTTTATTTATACAGAGACAGGAGCAATAGAGCAAAAGGTGAATAAATTGTGACACAAGCCCCTTGCTTGAGTTTTTATTTAAAAATTATTTTAAATGTTTTAAAGGCATTTCAACCTATTTTATTCTTTAACTTAACACACAATATAATTGGCTTGACTTTTTTGAGTGCACAATTCTATGAATATTAGCATCTGTATAGATTTGTGTGACCACCACCAAAATCAAGATGCAGAAGAACAGTTTTATCATCCCCCAAAAAACCCTGTGCTATTTCTTTGTAATCATACCTTGGCCCTACCCACTCCAGTCTTGACAACCAAGATTGTTTCCTGTACTTGCAATTTTGTCATTTTAGGAATATCACATAAATGGAATCATGAGTATGCACCTCCATCCTTTGAGACTGGCTTCTTTCACTCAGCATGTGCTTGAGTTGAGGTTTGTCAGCATAGTTATGTGTATCAGTAGTTCTTTTTTATTGCTGAGTAGCATTCCATTGCACTGAGGTACCACGATTTATCCATTTACCCATTGGAAGACAGTCGGTTTTTTTCCCAGAGTTTGGTGGTGAATACAGCTGCTATATACATCCATGTACAGGATTTTGTAGGAACATTAGTTTCCCTTTCTTTAGGGGAAACACATAGGAGTGGGCCTGCTGGGTCATCATGGTGTTAACTTCATAAGAAATTGCCTAACTGGTTTCGAGAGTTGAAAACATTTTTAATAATAAGGAAGGCATTTATGTTATAAATGCTGATGTAGGAAATAAATTTTATATGCAGTATAAAATAAGCATTGGAAGAAGACTGGAAGGAAATATATTAAAACAATAAAGCAGTTGTCTTGTTGTGATTGGATTATAGGTAGGCTTTCCTTCTTTTCTGTGTAAAGTCTCTGGCTTCTGATATCACCAAGCAACAAGTGAAACCTGACATTCATCAAATTTACATTAATTACACAAATACTAGCGCTCAGAGATCCCACTCCCTCTGTTAGTATCTAGTCTTGTCCAGAGAAGCTGCTCCCTGTTTTTTTCTGGTATGAGCAAAGCCACAAAGTCAGGGCAGGCTTGCGTATCTCTGAAACGTCTCCACTATAATATCTGAGGGCTCTACTCTCTGCCCCTCTGTTTCTCACTGTGTTGTGCTACTCCCTACATGAAGGCTGCTCTTCTGAAACCTTTGTCAGAACCACTGACCTTTGGTGTTCTTTCAGCTTGACCACCAGGAGAGCTCCCACTGCTTGTCTGGTGATTCCTGGTGACAGTTTTCCTTCCATTGTTCATGGACATGCCGAGGTGAGGCAGGCGTGGGAGGAGAACAGTCTAACACTGTTCCCTCTGATCACTGTCTTGCTGACACTACAGACTTAAGCCTCATTCAATAATGTCTTCTCTCAGGAGATGATGACTCTGCCTCCATTTCAGCCTCCTAGGGTACTCTGGAGTAGCCTAAGACTATTAGGCAGGTGTTTCATGAGAGAAGCCCACTATGGACCAAGATAAATCCCCCTCCCACAGGACTCTTGAACCCCTGTTGAAATCTGCAGACCTGCTTCATTCTGTATCTACAAGCCTCTAAGGCCTTGAAGAAGCTGCCTGGCATTCTCTGGTAGGACACCACAGACCTCTAGGGGGCAATGTTGTCTTACGCCACATGTACATCGAGCTCATTCTCAGCTCAAAACCAGCCAAATTTTCATCGCACCAGTATTTTCCAAATATTCAGTGAGTACTCATAACTTTTATCATTGGAAAAAATAGTACATTAGTAATAACCTAAAGGAAGCAGGGAATTATTTAAACACTAAACAAAATACTCACTTATAGAGGGCATTGCCTGAAATGTAAAAATAGCCTCTGTTTACAGTCTACTTTCTCAACCATCACTTGCTCTGTTAATTTTTCTCATGATTCAGAGCTAAATATTATGCATTATTTAGTTGGGTAGCTAGATTATGTGGCTCTTGATTGTAATTTTCCATATTTAAAATAACATTAGATCTTCTAAAATCATTTTAGTAGAATACTACCCTCAGGAGAAACAGAGTAATACTTCTTCCTTCTCTATTGTACAAACACAGCAGAGAACTAAATGGATGGATATTAGCCTTAGTGCTTAGAAGAACATCTACATAGACATAAAATTTTCTAATAAGTGAAAAGATGATGCTACCGTTTATAAACAAAAGGGCATAAGTTTTGAGTTGGGCTATTTGACTTGGGCTAGATCCCCCGTGCCCTCCCTGTGACCAGCCTCCTACTGATGAAGGGGCATGCAGCGTTATTAGAGGTGTGGCCAGGGAAAACAGGCTGGCCAGAGTTATGAGTTAGAAATAAATATAACCAACTTATGCCGGATTCTTGGGTAGAAACCAACCCCTCGAGGAGAAAACTACTCATTCACCAAATGTTTATAGAGAGCTCTCTACTTGTCAAGCACTGACTATTCCAAGTGCTAGTAATACAGTAGAAAACTGCACAAAAAAAAATTCTGCTCTTACAGAGTTTACATTCTGGGCATGGGTAGCTACAAAAGAAGATAGCTACAAAGAAAAAATAAAGAAGAAAAGTATCCTCTTGAGAATAAAAATAGTATAGATGTTACAGGGTGCAGCCAAGAGGGGGGGGACCCCAAATGGACATTTGAAATGGGGCCCAAAACTCAAGGTGTCCAGAGACTCTAGGATGTTTTTTTTTTTACCTCTTCCCCCCCACCACAGGTGTGAGTTGGGGGAAGGGGCTCATAGAGCAAGAATGTGCAGGGCAGCTTTGCAGCTAATCCATGGCATGGTTATTTAACATACCTATAGCCTTGGGCTGGTGGCCTGAATATGCTAAATAGCTA
>PVIA01012947.1:0-34985 GCA_004024845.1 Tonatia bakeri
TGGGAGAGGAGAGAGAGGGAAAAGGTACAGAGAATAAGTAGCATAGGTAGAAAACAGACAGGGAGAGGTTAAGAATACTACGGGAAATGTAGAAGCCAAAAAACTTATATGTACAACCCATAGACATGAACTAAAGGGGGGAAATGTGGGTGGAAGGGGGTGTGCAGGATGGAGGGGAATGAAGGGAGGGAAATGGGACAATTGTTAATAGCATAATCAATAAAATATATTAAAAAATAAAATAAAATGGTATGGGAAACACAGGACTCAAAGAACTTATATGTACAACCCATAGATACGAACTAAGGGGGGTGAGTAATGCTGGAGGGTTGGGGGGACAGAGCTGAGGGGGGATAGAATGGGAAGAATTGGGAAAACTGTAGTAGCATAATCAATAAAAAATATAAATATAAAAAAGTAACAACTCATGAATTCATACGTAAGTAGAATAAATTGATCTCTCTCTCCCCCCTTCTTCTCTCTCTCTGAAATCAATAAATAAAAACATTTTTAAAGGGTAAATTTTAAGGTATGTAGAGTTTGTCTCAACTTTTCAAAACCAGTAAAATTAATAAAAATAAAATCACAGCTAGGATATTGCTATTGGTACAATCTACCAACATTACCCAGATTTCCCCAGTTTCCCTGGTACTTCCAGTATCCTGTGCTGCTACAAAGGACTTAGAAATTATCATGGAAAATGTATGTTATATTTGAAAAATAATAAAAACCTTACAGTTATTTATAAGCCAATTCTTAAAGCTGGAGCCACAACCCACAATTCTCACTGTAAAGATGAGGTTTATAAAGATTCCCTTGATAACATAAAAGGCTATTTTAACTCAACACAATTTATCAGTATTTCACCATCTTAACACAACAGTCCCAATCTCTGGGGTTCATTTCTGGTTTTTAACCATGAGGCAAATTTTTTTCACCTTAATTATGAACACATTTACACCCTGCTTTTCTTTTTTAATTTGTCATTTATTATTAGAAATTTGCACATTGCCTCCCGAGTCAACAGAAATATCCCTTTGTCTAATTGTAACCAGAAAAGACACAGGCGTTCGGGCTGCCTCTCACTACCAAATCCAATAAGCAATGACAGTGATTGAATCTTTTATAGGCGCTTTATTCAGATGGCCGACAACCTGAGGAGATGGCGGATTCATACCCTAACAGCCCATCTCGCCTTCTTTTTCCTGGCCAGACTTTTTATAAGGGGAGTTTGGAAAAAAGAAAGAAAGAAAAGTAGCAAACAGGAATCGGTGAAATTATTTGAAGCCTGCCGCTGCAGCACTTGGCAATTAGCTGTCTCCAAAGGGGAGGGGTAGTTGCCTGCTTCTTCTTGGTAGGGAGATTCGGAAGTCTCAAGGCTAGGTGGTAATCTCTAGCCAGTGCCCCAGAAGGTCAGCCGCTTTTTCCCAGACACCAGATGGGCCTTATCTGTAGTTTCTGAAACAGAAAGCTTAACATACACATTACTTGCTAGATTTGTGGCTATTTATTTTGAGCTAAAATTTTCTAAGTCTTAAGCCCCCTAACATAATTACTATGTTGTACACCTAAAATTAATATAATATCATATGCCAACAATAATTTAAGAAATAAGTTAAAGACAATAACCAAACATAAAAGAAATATTCCATAATAAAGAGTGCAGAATATTTCATCCTATGGCTGCACCATAATTTCCATAATCATCCCCTTATTGCTGAACATTTAGGGTGTTTCCAATTTTCTTGCTGCAAACTCCTAGAGTGGACAATTTTATTTTCTTCTTCTGGATGATTGCCTCTGGATAAAATTTTTAAAATGTATTTATCTGAGATAAGGAGAAGAAGGGGAGGGAGGGAGACAGAAACATCGATCTGTGTTCCACTTATTAATTCCTTGGTTGCTTCTTGTATGTGCCCTCATCAGAGATTGAATCCCCAGCCTTGGCAGGTTAGAACGACATTCTAACCAATTGAGCTACCTGCCCAGGGCCACTGGGTAAAGATTTTTGAACAGCTTTCTGGCTTCTGACAATTGCTCCTTGGCACAAGACCGTTCTTCCCATCCCCAGCTTTCCACCAGTCCCAAAACGAGCGGTACTCCACAGAGCGAGAAGGCTGGCCCCTCCCCACCGTCTCTTGTTTTACTCACCTTCTCCCGCGGGTCTCTATGCCAGTCCCCTACGCTCCTCTCCGCACAGCAGGCCTCCTTCCTCTCCTTGACCTGCTCCCTCCAGAGGCAGACTGGTGCCACGTGTCGCAGCGCTAAGTCATCCTGACTCGGTTTTGCGGTAGCCGGTGAAATTTGGCACGTTGGCACACACCGCCCTTACCCTAGACTAGACTCAAGGTGTTCTGCAGAACTGGCCAGGAAGAGAAACCCTGAGTGCTGTTTCATTTTCCTCTCTTCCCACCTGTCCCGCCTGTCCCGCCCCCAGCGCTAGGTGGCGCATTTTTTTTTAAAGATTTTTATTTATTTATTTTTAGAGAGGGAAGGGAAAGGGAGAGAGAGAGAGAGAGAAACATCAATGTGCGGTTGCTGGGGGACACGGCCTGCAACCTAGGCATGTGCCCTGACTGGGAATCGAACCTGCGATGCCTGGTTCGCAGCCCGCGCTCAATCCACTGAGCTACACCAGCCAGGGCAGGTGGCGCATTTTGCTAAATACCCAAAGCATTTTAAAAACGCATTAAAGTTTTTGCCCTGGCTGGCGTAGCTCAGTGGATTCAGCGCGGGCTGCGAACCAAAGTTTCTATGCTTATCTTTTACTTTGGCTAGATCCCTGAAAGTTAAAATACAATTTACACCAGAAGCAGACGTGATAGGAGATGGGCAGATGTATTCAATAAATTTTAAGAGCAAGTTCAAGCATTAATTTATTCAACAGGAGTTTACTGAGCACCTACTATATGCTACAGCAGTGAATTAAAGGCAATAAAAGCAATAAAGTAAAAATAGTCTGTTAGATGGCGACTTGAGCTAGAGAGAAAATTCAGGCCAGGGAAGAGGACTGAGGAGTGGCTAGAGAGGCCTCCCTTAAAAGGCGATAATAACAACAGATAACATTAATTGGGGGGTCTACTGCTAGCTAGTGTGCTAGGGACCTCACTTCCGAAAGCCCGTTTAAACTTACGCCACAACGCAAAGCTACTCCTATTGTACAGATAAGGTGGGCATAGGGTGCTGATCTGCGGTACCCGTCAATTACGATTCTAAGGCTTCCTTCCGCCCTCCCCGCCCCGTCCCCGCCGTCGCCACCGCCGCAGCCACCAATCCCCGCAGACCCCTTGGCGCGGGCCTATTCCCGGCTGGGATAGAGTTAAAGGCGGACAGCACCACTAGGCTAATATGCGCATGCGCTGAGCGCGCTGGCGCAGAGTGCTGGGTTACGTGGCCGGCCGGAAGTGGCTTGTGCAGAACCGCCATCATTCCATCTCTAGCAGTCGCTGCTGCTCAGTGAACGGCTGCTACTTTACTCCCTCGCTGGCATCACCATGCTGAAGAAATTGGACAAAAAAGACGAGGAATCGGGTGAGGAGCTCAGGCCTGTACCTAGGCCTGGGGTAGGCTGGGCCATCGCGCAGGATCTCAACACCTTCCCTGGGAGCCCTCCTTCAGGACTTCTGTCTTGACCCGAGGCGGAGACCCAGTGAAGGACAGAGGCTTGTACGAAGGTCCACAGCTAGTCAATAGCAAGCCTTGGACAGCCCAAGCGTGCTCTACTGCCCCGATCTGTAGCTCGGCCCACGCACGATTCACTGGGTAACCTTAGGCGGCACCCAGTGAATCCCGCGCCTCTCTGAGCCTCAGTTTCCACATCTGTCGGGGAAGTAGCAAATGCACCTTTGTTCCTTTCTCCGTTGAATGCCTTGGGATTCGCCGGGGCTGCGTTGGTGCTGGCCAAACTGGGACGTTATCCGAGGAGCCAGTGTCCTGCTGCTGAGAACCCGAACCCTTTCTTTTGTTTTTTCAGCAAACGTTGGACACTTACTGTGTTCTGATAGTGCGGTAGAACAAGTGAAACACTCACTGCCTAAGCTAGGAAAATTAGAATAGTCACAGGCATAGTGGGGGAAAGAGACATAAGCAAAATGATAATAATAAAGCATGTAATTAACGACAAATATGATACCTGCTATGAAGAAATCCTAGTCACTGGGAGATGGTGGTTCCCACATGTAGTAGGAATTCAGTTAAGTATTATTTGTGTAAATGAATGTAGGGCAAAGAATACACTATGAGATGCACAGAAGGACTGTACCATGGATGCTGGGTGATTGTAAGTGGTTTGGGGTTGAGAGAGACCGTTGCAGGAGAGTGGTACGATTTATACCAAGCTTGTAGAGCTTTGATTGCCATTCAGAGGAACTTGAACTTGACTATTGCCTAGGCAAACAGTAGGGACATCTGTCCCTTATCTGTGGGAGAATTTTGAAATTTAGGGTCACAACCTGTACTCAGTTTTCTCTGTTCTCTGATTGTAGGTGGAGGCTCCAATCCATTCCAGCACCTTGAGAAGAGTGCAGTACTCCAGGAGGCAAGTGTCATTTGCTCCCCTCTATATTTCATCATAATGTCCAGGATAAATGTGATTGAGATGCTAGCACACTCAAAGTTCTTATTTTAAGAACAGTAGGGGAGCCCTGGCTGGTGTGGCTCAGTAGACTGAGTGCTGGCCTCTGAAGCAAAGGGTTGCTGGTTTGATTCCCAGTCAGGGCATATGCCTGGGTTGCAAGCAAGGTCCCTAGCAGGGGGTGCTCCAGAGGCAACCACACATTAATGTTTCTCTCCCTCCCTATCTCCCTCCATTCACCTCTCTAAAAAGAAATAAATGAAGTCATTTTAAAAAATTAAAAAATAGATAATCATAGGGGAGAAAACCCATTCCTTGAAAGGCAGGAAAACTTGGTTCCTAGAGAGAGTTTATTATGTTTACATTTTTGTTATTCTTCATTTCTCTTTCTAGTTAACAAGTGTTTACTAAGTATATGTTAGTTAATAAATCAGTACATTCCTAACTAATACTTAAATTGAAGATTTCAGAAGGTGTTAATAGATGAATTAAAGAAGAAAAGTATTTCCTATGAAAATAAGCTTATGCAAGGAAGTGTATTTATTTATTCTGGGACCTCTCAGCCCTTGAATGTGCTTGAGTATAGTCAATGAAAGGGAAATAAACTGGGCTACAAAGTAAATTATCTTTGGTCACTTCTTCTTAGGCCCGTGTATTTAACGAAACTCCCATCAACCCTCGGAAATGTGCTCACATTCTCACCAAGATCCTTTACCTCATAAACCAGGTAATAGGGTGAAGCTTAGGGGTGGAGGAAACATGCTGGGGGATGTTGGAGTACATGAGTGAAATAGCCCTTTGGCTGTTCAACAGCCTCTGTGTGGTCATAGCCAAGAGCCCAGCTCTGGGTCCCCTCAGCATTCAACTCTGATGTGTTGCCTTTGATAGAACCTTTCCAGCATCTGGCCTGGACTGATTGAGCAAGAAGAGCATTATGGTTCCTCCATCCCAAGCTGAGACTTTTTTCTTGATTAAAATAGGGAGAGCACCTGGGGACCACTGAAGCAACTGAGGCGTTTTTTGCCATGACCAAGCTCTTTCAGTCTAATGATGTAAGTGCCCCAACTCCACTTTCCTTGAGAGAAGACAGCTGTGGCAGGGCGGTAGGAGGGCCAAGGGAAAGTGACTCCGCCAGTCAGTATGGATTGCCTTTGTGTAGTCTGGAGTTTTCTTTTTCTAACCCTGGCCATCATGCTGGGCTAGGGGGTCATAGGGCTTTTTCCATCTCTTTCCTAGCCCACCCTCCGTCGGATGTGCTACTTGACCATCAAGGAGATGTCTTGCATTGCAGAGGATGTCATCATCGTCACCAGTAGGCAAGTCCTAGATCTGTGGATGGTTCCTTTGATGGGTTCTATTGATATAGAGACCATTTTTTCTCCTGTGTACAAGAATGAGACTTTTGATTGACTCCCTCATCTTCCATTTACCACTGCCCACCCCATAGCAGCCGCCAGAGTGTGCAGTTTCCCTTTTAATTCTCTGTTCTTAGCTCAGGCACAAACCCTTCCTTCCCTTGATTCCTCTTAGTCACCTGAGCCAGCCTGGAACTCTCATAAAGTCTTTAGTGAGTACCAAGAGAAAACATAAGAAAAATGGACATAGAGAATGCAAGAGGTATACAAATAGGCTTCCTTACTAAGTACTGGTTTCTATGTTAGGCTGTGTGATTCAAGGGAAAGATGTGACTAAAGTATAATCCCTGCTCTTAAGAACTTGGTCTCATTTCTCTTATTTTTTGTCAGTTTTTTGTGGGAGTTATAGATGGGTGTGTTATATATTCATTTATAGGTTCATTTAGGAAATGTCTATTGACTGTCTATCAGTCCTATGTTTAGCTCTGGGAATAGAGCAGCAAATAAGGTAAACACGGTCTCTGCAGCCCCAGAATTCACGGAGAAATAACCAGACAGGCTGTGAAAACAGACCAGAAGGGCACCCAATTTGAATTTGGGTCAGAAGACCTGTCTGAATGGAATCCTGGAGGAGTGAGGAATAGCAGGACAGAGGTGGAGGTGAGGGGCTGAGGAGTTCTCCAGGCTAAGAAAAGAGCGGACACAATGACTGGAGTAGAGAGATCGCACAGCTTATTGGGGTCCTTTTTTGTTAAAGAGCTTGTGCTTGGTGGTAATGGTAGTAGGAAGCCTTGGAAATGTTTTAGTGAAGGCAGGCAAGGGACCTGGTTAGTTTTGAGTTTTATAAAAAAAATCCTCCATCTTGCTGCTTCATGGAGTGTGGCTTAGATGGGACAAAAATAGAGAACACTAGTTAGGAGACTCGTGTAGTAATCCAGGTAAGTGTGGTGCTGAGAGGAGTGGTGAGGACTGGTGTGGGGAGAACAGGCCAGGCTCCAGCATGTCAGCAGTGCCTTCCTCCCCTTGCAGCCTGACAAAGGACATGACTGGGAAAGAAGACAACTACCGAGGCCCAGCCGTGCGTGCCCTCTGCCAGATCACTGATGTGAGTCTGCTGCCCTACCCAGCCATCTGTCTTTTCCCTATTTTTAATCAAGGTTCAGTCTCATCCTTTGCATGCTTTAGGTTTTCCGCGTCTCCTGGGCAAAGGAAGTGATGAAGGGTATGGTGAAAAGGAAACACGTTTGCTTCCTCCTCACCTCACTGCTGTACACCCCATTGCCTACATTTCTGGAGGTTGCTGAGAATTGACTGGGTCCCCTCTTGCCCCTCTTTGTCCCCACAGAGCACCATGCTGCAGGCAATTGAGCGGTACATGAAACAGGCTATTGTGGACAAGGTGCCCAGTGTCTCCAGCTCTGCCCTGGTGTCTTCCCTGGTGTGTAGCTGCAGCTGGGGCCCTGCAAGACCAGGGGTTGGGAGGGTAGGATCAGGAAACTGAAGAGAATATAAGAATTGTTTTCCTGTAGGTAATAAAAAATGTTTCTGTATTCTCAGATTTGAGAGTCCCTCTAACCTTCTTAGTGAAGAGTGGTGGGTAATTCTGGATTGGTTGAGGAGGGGCAGTTGAATGGCCTTGATCCATTCTTTGGGGTGACAGCTTGTTGGAGTTTGGTCCTGGGAGAGGGAGGGTGGGAACCATCCTGTGCTTGTATGCCGTCTCAGAAGACCAGGACAGTGGAGAGGTCCTGAGCTTTGTCTGAGGAAAGAACTAGGGCTGGCTGAACTGTAAGCCAGGTCCAGGATATGTGATGAGAGAGCCTCCTCCTGCTTGCCTGCCACTTACTATGCCCTGTTGCTCACAGCACCTGTTGAAGTGCAGCTTTGATGTGGTCAAGCGCTGGGTGAATGAGGCCCAGGAGGCAGCATCCAGTGATAACATCATGGTCCAGGTGAGGTATAAGCAGAGTAGTGGTATTTGAAATACTTAAGACATATGGCATGGCACTGGCCAGTCAGAATGGACTGTCACCACAGAGATCCTGGTGGCCCCTAGCCGAAGCAGACTTCAATCCTTTTGTCATTGGATTATAGGGAGATTGACATGTTGGGCGGGCGGAGGGGAGGTGGCAGGGCAGGCTTGGGTTAGACTGCTTGCTATCTGGTACCAAAATGTTGAAGTATTTTGATAAACCACTGAGTATTGTTTTGGGGTGTGTGATGTAGCAAACCTTGCCCAGGCAGGCAGAGGGCCTTTGCCAAGCTGGCTTTGTTAGTGATGCATGGAAATATCTTAGTGGGACTTTTGTCTATGAAACTCTTCTTTAGTGTTCTAGGCCCATAATTCCTTTTATCTGTACTTCTCAGTTTGCTTGTCTGTGAAATAGGAATGAGTTTCTGCTTCACAAAGCTGTGAGGATGAAATGAGACATCTATAACATTCGACACACCTGGTGCTTACCTGTAGGCAGTACCTGTGTGTTTATCTCTTTTCTTTTTCCTCACCCTTCATACTGTTCTCATCTCCAGGGTCAGCTGTGGCCCCTCAAAACACTTTCCAAGGTGAGAGAAGCTTCTCACATCGAAGGCACACACAGCCTTCTTAGCACTTCAGTGCCACTCTGGTAAGGAAATAGAAAAGAGCAGAAGGGACAGGAAATAACTTTATGCACCTTACATCTCTAGAACAGAGTCCCTAGATTTCAGGTTCTCTAGATCTCACTTTGCCAGTACCAGCCATGAGTCTGCAGGCAAGTCAGTAGGCTAAGAATATCTCCCTGTGTCAGGTTTACCATCATAAGGTCTCATATCTGAGGTGTCTTGCATGACACCTTACAATACATGTCCATTGCTCAGGGCCTAGATCCCTCTTTTTCTTTCTTGTCTAAAGACACAGTTTCCTCCCCTTCTTTCATCTCTGTGGTGTCTGTTGTCCCCCTTCACATCTGTACTTTTGATGTCTGTTACAGCCCTTGCTATAATTGGGGACAGAACAAAAACTACAGATAACACTAGTGTGGTTTGTTGAGCATTGTGTCAGGAGCTATCTATACATGCCATCTGAGGAACTTGTTACAGCCACCCTGGGAGACAGCTACTGTGATGCCCATTGTAAAAATGAGAAGGCTAAAGTCCAGGAAGATACAGTGGCCTGCCCAGGGTCACACAGTTTGTGGACCTAGGCCTCATATGTCTGTACTCTGCTGCTGTTTTCTGTCCTCTAGTACCATGCACTAGGGCTCCTATACCATGTGCGTAGGAATGACCGCCTGGCTGTCAATAAGATGATTAGCAAGTTCACTCGGCATGGCCTCAAGTCTCCCTTTGCCTATTGCATGATGATCCGGGTGGCCAGCAAGCAGCTAGAGGAGGAGGACATCAGGTAATGGCTCTTGTCTCCCCTCATTAGATAATTTCTCATTCACCCTACCACACTGCACTATTCCAACTTCTTACTGCCTATGTTCTTTTGTAGCCGTGACAGCCCATTGTTTGATTTCATCGAGAGCTGCTTGCGCAACAAGCATGAGATGGTTGTCTACGAGGCTGCCTCAGCCATCGTGAATCTGCCAGGCTGCAGTGCCAAAGAGCTGGCTCCAGCTGTGTCAGGTTACCAGATACTCCTTCACCCCAGCCTCACACATTTTTGCCTGCTAGGAACCTAGGCCCTGGGCTAGGGGTCAGGTGAAGAAAGAAAATGCCCTTCAAATAGGCCACAGTCTAATTAATGTTAAGAAAAGGAATTAGTGCCTACTAAGCACCTGCTCTGTGCTAGGCACTCTACTGGAGCTTCTCTCGTGTTACATTTAAGGGATGGCATACTTTTAGTTCCGTTATACCTCTGAAGAGGCTGGGACTCTGGGAAGTGGCATAGGTAAGGTTCAAGTCTGCTCTGCAGCCTATAGGGTAAGAGGGCCTGGTGGAGAAACCCAGGATTTATGAAATTAGTGCATGCTCTCCAGGGGCTGAGCTGTCTCATGTAAAGGAGAAAGCAATTCAAAGGGGTGTTTCAGACCCTGGACACTGGAGCCTGATTGCCAGGGTGGGAGTCCTGGCTCTGCTGTTTAGCATCTGAGTGAGCCTGGACAAGTCATTGATTCTCTCCATGCTTCACTTTCTCTAGAATGTAGATAGTAATCGTGCTTGTTACATAAGGTTACAGTAGGCAGTAAACTTACGTGATCTAAAGAAATGGCTTAGAACTGTGCATAATGCTTAGCACTATGGTGAATACAGCAAGTGTTACTTGCTGTTGTTATGGGGAGTCCACCATCTGTACTTGTTTTTGATCTAGTCTGAGTATTCATTTATTGCTTTGTTTGTGCCGGTCCCTGTACTAGGTGTTGTGATCTCACTGTATATCAGAATAGCAAGCATGTGATGTGCCAAGTGATCGGTACTGGAAAAGTGTGTATGTTGTTGAGGAGTTAGAAAAGGAGAGGTTCTGAGGAGTGCTATATTCAGAGAGAGAGGGTTAGTGTTCTGGAAGGGATAAACCCAATGAAAGCCCAGATGTTATGGCAGGAGAGTTGGAGTTGCAGATATTTTGGAATGATTGGACCTTTTATTCTAACCTCCATAATAATAGTAGAACCCCAGGCAAAGAGAGGGGGTTCATGTGTGGAGAGAGAAGTCTCCCTTCCTTCTTAGAGACAAAAATACAAGAACTAAATTAATTCATCACTAATTTGGGTATTTATTCATTCTTATTATATTCTTCATATTTCCAGAATAATGAAAGATGTAAATAAGATGGAGCCTTCAAAATAAAAGTTAACCTTATTTTAAGAAAAACAAAAATAAGTTCTGAAAAAGTGTAAGAAAATAAAAGCCAAGTTATAGAAAGGAACATGGACACCTCAAAACAGTAGCCATGTTTGCTACTACTCCTCACAAAATCGAGCCCTGATTTCCCTAACAATGAAGGCACAGGGAGGGATACACTGCCTAATGTGCATCAGCATAGTATAGGAACCCAGGCCATTGTTTAAGCCAGGAATGAGGGAGTTCTGTTGGTTTCTGTATGTGCCTCAAGAGGGAGTAGTATTCTACCTTGCAGGGGTCTGTAGCTCAGGCTTCAGGTGCAAGCAGTCCTAGATTTCAGTCCTGGTTCTGCCATTTACTGACTGCTAACCTAGAGTAACTTTAGTTTCTTTATCCTTTATGCCTCAGTATCTGTTAAATGGGCATAATAACAGTGGCTGTGTCATAAAGTTGTGAGGAATCTATTAGACAAGGCACGACAGCTCATCAGCATAGTGCCTGGCATACAACAGATGCCCAGTAAACAGTTCTCATCATTGATGAGACCCATTAGGCTGTCACATGCATTAAGGCCTCTGTGTTCATGGCTCAGGGACTCAAGGAGAGAACTCTTCCTTGGTTGAGGTAGGGGTGCCAACAGGGAAATGAGCAGAAGGTTTGGGTCTGAACAGCCTTAGGGCCCTTGCATACTTATGATGCCCTGTTTCTCTTCCTACCCTGGAGGCTTACCTGGGTTTTCCCTAGCCGCCAAGCAGTGAGGGCAGCCTGGTATATGATATATGTCTCCCCACAGTGCTCCAGCTTTTCTGCAGCTCACCCAAGGCAGCCCTCCGCTATGCTGCTGTTCGAACCCTCAATAAGGTAAGGGTACAACGGTGGGTGGAAAAGGGACCTGGCCTGAGAGGGTCAGGGGAAGTGGCCTGATCCAGTTGGAGGTACTTCCTAATCCCTAACCTTAGCTGGATGGGTGTAGCTCTGGCCTCAGTTACTTTGTACCATGTGGTAAGATGAGTTTATCTAAAGGACCTCTGACTGGGCCAAAACCATGCAGTGGAATGACAGAAGTCCTATTTTTTTATCTCTCGTTCCTGTCCTCTTTATCTCTTTCCTCCCAAAATAGGTTGCCATGAAACATCCTTCAGCAGTAACAGCCTGCAATCTGGACCTAGAGAATCTGGTAACAGATTCGAATCGTAGCATTGCCACATTGGCCATCACCACCCTCCTCAAGACTGGCAGCGAGAGCAGCATTGACCGCCTCATGAAGCAGATCTCCTCTTTTATGTCAGAGATCTCGGATGAATTCAAGGTACCTGGGGCACTTTGGGAACATCCACAGTCACCAGAATCAGGAAGATGTCCTGTGCCCCCCCTCTCCTTGCTCCCCAGCCGCTGAGCTAGGATTGATCTGAGGGGCTGTTTAGGTCTGAGCACTCAGAGAAGGCTGGTATATAACAATTCACAGGGTTTGGCCTTGGGAGATATGCATAGTCCTGCTTCTGGTGTTTGTCTACATTGTTCCTTTGTACAGCCAGTTGGCAGGGCATGTTGTGAGGATCAAGGGAGTAAACGTTGTCAAAGATGATGCTGTTTTCCAGTTTGGGTTGATGGTGGTGCCATTGATCGGTTTGTGGAAGGAGGGAAAGGTTATGGGTTGGATGAAGGAAGGGGGAAGGTATTGATGGTGACTGCAGATATGCTGTGTTTGTGGGCACCGGGTGGAGTTATCTGGTAGACATGTAGACAGGAGAGCTCAGACAAGAGACAAAAATCTGGGAGTCAGTGGCATAGAAGGGGTGGATAAACCCATGGGAGGAGATAAGATTGCTGAGGAGAAGAGAGGAGGGAAGCGGTGGGGGAAGAGTGAGGGAAGAGGGAGAGGAGAGGAGATCCAAAGAGGAGCCAGAAAAGCTGATTGAGGGGAATCTCAAAAGAGTTGGGGATGGTAGGAAGAGAAGCAGGCAAGTGAGATGGAGAGGAGGCTCATAGACTCACTTTGAGGTCTGAGTAACAAAGCAGAGTTTGGGGTCCTAGAGTATGGATCTGGGACTATTAGGACTGTTCTGCATGCCACCCTGCCCTGGATGGACTCAGGGACTATGCTCCCTGAGGGTGGGGATGGAGTTCCCTTTGTTTCCCTGCCCTGTATCACATCCAGGGCCTGGCCTTACCTAAAGAAGGACTTTACTGGCATTTGGTTAATGAAGTTAACTCCACCTTGGTGGCAGGAGGCTGATGCTTATGCATGTCTGTTTGACTCAGGTGGTGGTTGTCCAGGCCATCAGTGCCCTGTGTCAGAAGTATCCTCGCAAACATGCTGTCCTCATGAACTTCCTGTTTACCATGCTGCGGGAAGAGGTAAAAGTAGGGGGCAAGCAGGGCATGCCAGGGCTCCTGGTGCTGGGAATGACTCAACTGCTGGTTCTATGTCAATTTAGGTGTACCCAGATCAACTTGTTAACTGGGTTGGTTTCCTCTTTCCTCTGGCCCTTTAAACTCCTCACGAATCAACAGATAAATATGTAGCAGTTATAGTAATTACAGTAGTAACTATAATGACTCAGTATCCTGGCTTTAAAGACACAGTAGATGCCCTGAGGTGAAGTTTGTGCAGATGATAGGAAAACGTGTTTTGTACTGGTAACTAGTATAAAAATATTCTGGATCATTCCAGGAGCTCCATGGGGTGGTTTCTTATGAAACTATGCTAATATTGTGACATCTGTTCTATTTTTTTTCCTGACATGAATTAACGATTCACTAACACCATCTTTCTTGGATGTCTCAACAAAACCGGTTAATTCAGAGGAGCAGAAACAAAGTGGTTATGGAGTAGATTTGGTCCCCAGGTGTTTGTTGTCCCCTTGCCCCAGCCCTATAGTGCCTCTTGGACCAAGGCAGTAGAGGAGCCATTGCCTTGGGTGTCTTTGGGGTTCCCAAGAATATTGGAAGTGGGGAGAGCACTAATGCTTAGGGAGCTTTCGGCTAATGGGCCTGACACTTTGGAGACACTACGCAGTGTATACAATCTTGTGACCCTCATAAGATGCCTTGTCTATAAACATTATTTTCTTCCTTTAAAAATCAGGTATTTGAGATTCAGAGAGGTGAAGTAACCTGCCTGTGGTCACTAAGACCTGGACCCAGATCTGTCTGACTCCAAAGCCCATGATTTTCTACTGGATCTCCTTTCCTCCCAGAAAAATTCACGGTTCCGTGTAACGGTTAGGTGTAAGACCTTCACTATTAGAGTGCAGCACTTAGATACTGACACCTTGTCTTTCAGAAATAGGTCTGTTTCTAGTCTTCGCAGAGGCTGGTCCTTCTCTGATTAGAGCAGCTGCCAGCAGAGCCCTGATGCGCTACTCTAAACTCAGTGCCCACCGGGCTGCTGACCGGCTGTGGAACTAATCATGGAAATAGCAGTTGAAGGTTTACAGGTTTATGATGTACCTACTCACACAACAGCTTTATTAGAATGTACAAATGCATCTTATTTATCCTTCAAAGTAATCTATGAGGTAAACACTAATGATCCTTATTATGAAGGAGCATGAAGTTCAGGAAAGGAAAGTGGCTCATAGCCATAAAACAAAGTAATCTGAGAACAGGGGCCAGATATGATCCACAGTTAAGTTTTACTTGGACTGTACAAAATGACAAACCTTTAAACATTTCAAATTAGTAGCCATTATTTAAAAATCAGGAAAACAATTATAAGAGATTTCCAGTTTCTCCTGAAAAACTTGCCAGATATGTGACAACACAAGGATGAGTAGTGACTTCCCTCTTTAAATGACACAGGCACTGTTTACTGCCCCAGTGTTCCCAGTCAGTCTGTTTCACGTTGCCAGGTTACATGCCTGGTACCTATAGGCACCTCATTTGCCACTTTGTCGTTAAAGTCTAAGTTGCAGAGCATAGGTTTGATCTGGGATCTTCTGACTTTCCACTGCTTTTTTTTTAAATTGTGGTACAACATGCATGACAAATTCACTATTTTAACCAGTTTTAAGTATATAGATCAGTATTAAATATATTCACACTGTTGTGCAGCAGATCTCTTTTTCATCTTGCAAAACTGAAACTATACCTATTAAACAACTCCCCATTTTTAACCACCCCCCCATTTTTAACCCCCCCCCCCCGTCCCTGGCAGCCACCATTATACTTTCTATCTCTATGCATTTGACCTCATATAAGTGGAGTCGAGCAACATGACTGGTTTATTTCTTTCAGCATAATGTCCTCAAGGTTCTACCACATTGTAGCATGTATCAGAATATCCTTCCTTTTTATGGCTGAATAATATTTCACTACATATGTAGACCACGTTTTGTTTATCCATTCATTCGTCAGTGGATACCTGGGCTGCTTCCACCTCTTGGGTATTACAAATAATGCTGCTTTGATTATACGTATACAGCTATCTCTTCAAGACCCTGCTTTCAGTTCTTTTGGGTAAATACCTATAAGTGGAACTAAGATCATATGGTAGTTATATTTTTAGGAAATTTTTGAGGAACTGCCATACTGTTTACTATAGCATCTACACCACCTATTTTGCCTTTTATCTCAGTTAGGAAGAATAAAATTCAAACTATTTCTGTTACACCAAATAGTGTTAGAACTGGAAAGACCCCAGCAAACATTCAATCCAGGTCTTTAGTTTTACACAAAAAGGAGATTGAGTACAGAGGGCCAGGTCCCTTGTCTCCAGATTCTGTATATGGACCACTGTCTTCAGTCTTGGTTAGGCTCTGAGCCTCACAGCCCAGTCTGGAGCAGGCAGCCTCCTTGTTCAGCTTGACCCCTCCAACTGCAGGGTGGCTTTGAATATAAGCGGGCCATCGTGGACTGCATCATCAGCATCATTGAAGAGAACTCAGAGAGCAAGGAGACAGGACTGTCACACTTGTGTGAATTCATCGAGGACTGTGAATTCACTGTGCTGGCCACCCGCATCCTGCATCTCCTGGGCCAGGAGGGGCCCAAGACCAACAACCCCTCCAAGTACATCCGCTTCATCTATAACCGAGTGGTCTTGGAGCATGAGGAGGTCCGGGCAGGTGGGTCTGAGCCAGGGCTGAATTTGGGCTCTTTAGCTTGTTCTTAAGTGAATTCTGGCAAAGGGGCATGAGCCTCCAATGAGGACAGGGCATTTGGTGTTCTTGCCTCACAAGCTCAGTTTTCGAGAATATTGTAGAAGGACCTTAGATGGTTAGAGGTCATCTAGTTGAATGGTTCTTAACCTCTGTATTTGTTTTATGGAGTTTTTTTCATGTTTCACTTAAAGTGTTTAACATAATTTTTTTAACAATAGCTGTGAGATAAAATTCACATACCACAAAATTTACTCTTTTAAGTGAGTGTGCAATTCTTTGTGCAACTATCATATTATTTATTTTTAGTTTACTGTTCTCTTCACGCCATTGGACAGATTCTCCTCTTAAAGCAATACATAATAATGAAATAACAGTTCATTTTCTCATTGATGTTAATCTAATGCTTAACTGAATTAAGGCCATTTGGATACAGAAGCTGAGAAGCCTGAAGTTGTGGCCACCTCCTGGGGCCTTATCCTAGTTAATGCTGAATATGACTTCTGGAACCCTAGATTGGGGCTGCCTTATCCACAAAATAGATGAGAAAGTGAAGGTCAGGTGCTTCCAAGATCCACCCAGAGCCTTGTTGCACTGGCTCTGGTGTGTCAAGTATGTCTTATGTGCTTCATAAACATAGGTGCTGTGAGCGCTCTAGCCAAGTTCGGAGCCCAGAATGAAGAGATGTTACCCAGTATCTTGGTGTTACTGAAGAGGTGAGTCTAGGCCTGAGGGACCCTGGTGGATGATAGAGTTCCCTCAGGCTCAGGCAACTGTCTTTTGTCTGTTTTTTAATGATAAAGGGGAGGGAGGAGGAGTTATATAACTGTGGATTGTAGGGGGAAAAACAGAAGGCACAGAAGAGCATGAAAATAATACTATACAAAAATGCCTTCATTCAGATGTGACAGTTGTTCATTTGAGTTTTTTTAAAATATATATATTTACTGAGATATTTTTGAACCTTACAATTCACTCATTTAAAATGTATAATATAGTTTTTACTATATTCACAAAGTTGTACAGCCGTCATCACAATCTAAGTTTAAAAGATCTTTATTACCTCAATAATAAATGCTGTATCCACTAGTAATCATTCTCCATCCCCTTTAATACCCCCTGCCACTGGTCCTAGACAACCACTAATCTACTTTCTATCTCTGTGGATTTGCCTATTTTGGATATTTCATATAAATGCCATCATACAATTTGTGCCCTTTTGTATGTCTGGCTTCTTCAAAATGTTTTCAAGGTTCACCTTGTTGCAAAATGTACCAGTACTTCTTTCCTTTTTATTGGCCAATATTTCGTTGTTTGGCTATACTGCATTTTATTTACCCATTCATCAGTTCATGGACATTTGGATTGTTTCTACTTTTTGGGTCTTGTGAATGAATAATGCTACTGTGAACATTTCTGTGCAGATTTTTGTGTGGACGTATGTTTTCAGTTCTCTTGAGGATATAACTGAGCAGGAGTGAGATTGCAAGGTTATATTAAATTCTTTTTTTGACACGTGCTGTTAGTTACTTCTATGACGGGTGGGCTTTAGGGAGAGGACCCAGTGAATATGCATGCAGTCGCCTCCTGTTAATGAGCGAGGTGGCTGGAAACTCCATCTGGAAACTGAGCTCTCAGAGCTTTAAGAGACCAACTTTCTCTCACCACTCTCTGATGAAGCCCTGCCAGCCACTCTAACTCCTTGGGGCCCCAGTGAGAAGTACCTTATGTTCTGGCTCCAGGTGTGTAATGGACGATGACAATGAAGTCAGGGACCGAGCTACCTTCTATCTCAGTGTCCTGGAGCAGAAGCAGAAGGCCCTCAATGCAGGCTATATCCTAAATGGTGAGCCTTTCCCTGTCTCTGACTCTCTACCAAAGTTGTGACCCTTCTTATCACTACAGATCTGGGCAGGGGTAATCTGAGGCAAGACACTCTTTTCTCGACTTTCTTAGCATCCCTGTGACCCCAGGAGACATGTGGTTCATACCATTGTGGGTGGAAACAGCCTAGTGAATTGAAATGCTAGCCATTAATAAAACTTCTAGCCTAGCTGGTATAGCTCAGTGGATTGAGCATGGGCTGCGAACCAAAGGGTCACTGGTTCGACTCCCAGTCAGGGCACAAGCCTGGGTTGCGGACCAAATCCCCAGTAGGGGGCTTGTGAGAGGCAACCACACACTGAAGTTTCTCTCACTCTTTCTCTTTCCTTTCCTCTCTCTCTAAAAATAAGGTAAATAAAAAATAAGAATAAATAAAACTTCTGTTTATACAGTGCTCTACCCTTTATCAGTCACTCTTGTATGTATCCTAACAAGGAGAGTATGGATGTGGAAGTAAAGGCTCAAAGAGTTAAGTGACTTTCTCAGGATCATGCAGTCTAAGGCCTCAGTTTTTCATGGGGGAATTCTTGGTACCCATCTGTCATGCATTCCAAACAGAGTGACTTCTCCCCCACTGGCCTCTAGGTTTAACCGTGTCCATCCCTGGTTTGGAAAGGGCTCTACAGCAGTATACTCTAGAACCATCGGAAAAACCTTTTGACCTCAAGTCTGTGCCCTTGGCCACCACACCCATCGCAGAACAAAGAACGGGTAAGTAACATCTGTACTTCTTTCAGAGGCTCTCAGGTTCACACCTCCATTGGAGGGTCTGCATTGGCTGTGAAGCCACTAAATCTAAGCAGGATGGATGTGGTTGTGCTGGGAGGAGGGAATAATTCTTCTTGTCCCTGGCTCCTGGAAATAGAGACACACACGAACACTTACTCTCTTTCTCACATGTTGTATATTACACACTCAGGAAATTATAATCCCTAAATAACCACCATGCTCAATGCCACATTGCCCCATTACTGTGCCTCATTAGTGGAGTTGTTGATCACTGTGTGTATTTGCTTCTGCAGAAAGCACCCCCATCACAGCAGCCAAGCAGCCTGAAAAAGTGGCAGCTACCCGACAGGAGATCTTCCAGGGTGAGTAGCAGTACTCGGTGGGTCTCTCAGAAGTGCAGCTCAGTCTCCTCAGCTTTGGACTAGCTCTGCTCAGGGGAATTTGGGGTAAGAACTGTTGTTTATGGGGTCTGTCCTGAGTGCTGGGCCCCAATAGTACTTTAGATAATACATTTGATCCTCATTTGGAGGATATTAGGTCCATTTGGAATCTGGGAATTCAAAGTTCAGAGAGAGTAATTTGCCCAAGGTTGCACAACCAGGAAGTGAAGGGGCTAGAATTAGGATGCAAATAAAACTGTCTCAGAGCTGGCTCTCAGCCTTGATTCTGAAGATTCAAACCCCTGGAACCCAGGCCAGTTCAGGATGTCTGATTCAGCACAGTTGGGGTCCAAAGACACTGATACTTTTTCTTGGGTTCCAGATGTGTTTACTCTATGTTGTAGTGTAACATTTTAAGTATTTATGTGTTCCTCTGGTCTTGCATTTTTAAGGAGCAAGGCTGTGTGTCTAATTGCCATACCATTTTACCCATTGCATTCCTGCCTTCAAGGACTAGCACATACCCCTCTTTGGGAAGCCCTCCCTCATCTCCTAAGCTCTTCTGTCTGATCACTTCTACTCCACCTCTTCTGTTTTCTCTTAATATAGTTCTCTGTAGTTGTTTACATGTTCTGTCTTTTATTTTCTCTACGACAGCACTTAGCATAGTGCCGTTCTTCTTCAGAACAGGCCCAGTTATTGTTGAACTGAGTTAAAGTCCCCTTTTACCATTCTATTCCAGAATCCTGTCTCCTGTCAACATACTACCTTTCATATTCAGGAAAACTAGGATCCTGAGCTAACTGGGATCACTCTTAACCGGAAACTTTTCCTTCTGTATTAGTTCCCTCATGCTGCTATCACAACTCACCACAGTCTTAGTGGCTTAACACAACACGGATTTCTTACCCTACAAGGTCAGAAGTCCAAAACGGGTTTTGTCGTGTTGGCAGTGCCGCTGAGCTCCCTCTCTATACTCTAGGGAAGACTGTTTCCTTGCCGTTTCTACTTTCTAGAGGCCACCTGCATTCCTTCTGTAGTGACCCCTTTCTCCATCTTTGAAGTTGGCAGCGTAACCTCTTCAAATCTTTGGTTCTGACCCCTCTGCCTCCCTCTCATAAAGAATTTTGTGATTACATTTGGCCCACCCAGGTAATCCAAGATAATCTCTCCATCTTAAGATCTGCCTTCATATATCTGCAAAGTCCCTTTTACCATGTGACAAAACATATTCACAGGTTCTAAGAATTAACACATTAATATTGTGGGATCAATCATACTGCCATACTTTTAAAGGAAGATTCCTTCTAAGCCTCTTAGAGGTTGTCAGTTCCATTTTAAACAGTCTTCCAAAAGCTAACATTTCTTAATCACGTGGTAAGTTCTAGGAACTTCGCTAGATCTTGACATTTATTGCTTCATTTATCTTCACAACAACCTGTGAGCAAGATTATTTTATCTATTTTATTGATGATAACTACTAGCAAAATCCCCCAGGTAGGAAGTGTCAGGTCTAGAAGCTTGAAGCCTAGTAAAATGAATTTTCATTATAAAAGCACTCTGGTGGCTAATGATGATGATAGCCTAAAAGTTCCTCGCAATATCTAAGCTGGCTCTTTCTGGGCATCTGTGGCCTATCGCTTTACCCCACAGTCAGGTTCCAGCAGTGGGCTGGGTCCTATTTCCTGCACATTTGTTAGATATGGTCCTTCAGGCTGCAGAAGGCTGAAACAGTCACATAGACTCTCTGTGGTAAGGAAGGAAACAAAATAAAAACAATTATGCCTACTTTCTGTCTCTATCCCTGAAACATGAATTGAGTATCTACTAAGTACAGGGCAAAATATCACATTCCTGACCTCAAGGTACAATTCCTGTCCTTAACAGTTCAATTTAATTGGGAAGACAAGTTGAAAGTCTTGGAGCAGTAGTCTTCAAATATCATCAGGTATCAGAGTGATCTGAAGAACTCGTTAGAAATTCAGATTCCTTGGTCCTAAACCCAGAGATTCTGATAAAGTAGATTTGGGATGAGTACAGAAATTGGAGTTTTTAATAAGCCTCACTCTCAGGTAATTCTGACACAGGTAATTCATGACCATAGTTTGAGGAATCCTGCCCCTACCATATAATAGGGAAGCAAGCAGCAGTTTTAGCCATCATAGGCAGAGACACCATGTGTAGACAGCTGCCAGATGCCTCATTCACCTGGACAGGCCATGGTGGGGGTCCATAGAGATGGACCTTACCAGATGCCCATAGACCACTCTAAGTTGGGTTTTCTGCAATACTCTGATTCTGAACATACTCCTTTTTTAAAATGTATTTTTCAATTATAGTTGATATACAATATTATATTAGCTTCAGATGTACAATAAAACATTTTTATTACCATTTGTCTTAGCTGACAGATGTATAAGACCAGATCATTCTTTTACCTGATTCTGTAGCAACATTCATCCCATCCTCTTAGTGTTTTCTTACTTTCCATCTTCTTTTAAGAATCTGTGCTGAGCTTCTAAAGTTGAGGAAGGTCTCCAAATGGATTATGCCTACAACATTGAGGTCTCCCAGTTAGTTTGTTGCTTCTGAGGTCTTTTGTGGGACAGAGGGGAGGAGAGTATTCATAGTGGGTGGTACAGCTTGAGCAAAGTTAGGGAGATGAGAAAATATATTAGTATATTTAGGAAATATAAACAGTTGTATATACATATCCACCCATCTCAGTAGGGGGAAACACCTTAAGAATTGGACATGACCATTTATTAGAAAACGTCACAAGTTGGTCTGGGAATTGAGAAGCTGAGTGATTGTGTGGTCTGTGGTTTTCAGAGCAGTTGGCAGTGGTGCCAGAGTTCCGTGGGCTGGGGCCCCTCTTCAAGTCTTCGCCTGAACCCGTGGCCCTCACTGAGTCAGAGACAGAGTACGTCATCCACTGCACTAAACACACCTTCACTGACCACATGGTGTTCCAGGTGAGCAGGGAGGGCTGAGGTCCTGCTGAAGCCTCCTGGGGCCAAGGAGTATTTCCAGGTGTGATGGGTCCTATAGGGTAATGTCTCCCCATACAGTACGTTGGTGACTGGGTCTGTCACCAGTTGGTATGTCTCTTACACCCTTGACCCAGAACCTTTTTGGCTTCCGTGTGTCAGCATGGAAACACGGAACCTGAGCAGGGTGCCTGGGATGGGAGTTAGGTTGGCTTATAGAGTGAGAGATAGCTGTTGCAGTGGAAGAGGCAGGAGATTCTTAGACCTAGAACAGTGCCTTAAGTAATCCCATACCCCCTGGTCCAGTTTGACTGCGTGAACACACTCAATGACCAGACCTTGGAGAATGTCACAGTGCAGATGGAGCCCACCGAGGCCTATGAGGTGCTCTGTTACGTGCCTGTGCGGAGCCTGGCCTACAACCAGCCTGGGACCTGCTATACACTGGTAGCGCTGCCCAAGGAAGACCCCACAGCTGGTGAGTTAATTCCAGATACCCTCAGGGTGAGAATGAGCTGGGCAGCTTGTGCACCAGTCATTTATCTCTTATTAAGAGCTTTAACTCCTTGATTTCAGTCCTGATGAAAAGAAGAATGGCTAAGTTCTGGGTACTTTTCATTTTCTCCTCATAGAAGACCTATGGGGATAAGTACTGCTGTCCCTATTCATAGATGAAGAAACCAAGACTTGGGTTAAATGACTTGTCTAGGTTCAAACGGCTGGTAAGAGGCAGAACCCAGGTCTATCGGGTCCTCAAACCAGTACCCTTTTATTATACCATGAAAGAGTACAAAGACAGACACAAACACCAAAACATCCCAAATCTTTTCCTTCCAAGGAAACCACCAGCTTCTTTTTCCAACCTGTGAAAGGAAGCCTGCAACAATTACGTGGGTGTAGCCATCCTGTGTCATTTCTGCTTTCTTCTTCCCTACAAGGGGATGCCTTAAATCCATGACTTGACTGTCATGCCGTCAACAAGGTGTTGTCTTCTGTCCAGATTTGTGGGGTTGGGTGGCAGGTTGTCACTACTGATAATGTGGCAAAGACCTAGAGAGTCAGCTGTTGTCTCCTACCCCATGGAGGAGCTCATCCCCTGTAGTAGCTAGGGATATCTTGACCACCCAGCTTTCCTTTCCCACAGTGACCTGCACATTCAGCTGCATGATGAAGTTCACTGTCAAGGACTGTGACCCCACCACTGGGGAGACGGATGATGAAGGCTATGAGGATGAATATGTGGTAAGAAGCTAGGGTCTGGAGGCTCAGTTTTGTACCTGAAGCTGAGAGCAACTCCCTCCAGAAGCAGACAGTAGACTTGAAGCATTTTCTTGATGTTTTGGGTTTTATAGCTCTCTTTGAAAGAAATTGTTTTTAAATTGAAAAAAAAAAAAAAAAAGCATGCTCATGTGAAATGAAAACTTGGGAAATATAAAAACACAGTATAAACAAACATTACCCATAGTCCTTGGAAGTTATTTTGGAGTGGGAGTGAGGAGTTTTATAATTGAGGTCATTCTATACATTATAGATCTTGCTGTTTTCACTTGAAAGTATAGTGTATTTTCCTATGTCATTACAAATACTTCATAAACATGATTTTTAATGACTTTAAAATATTCTTACATAGCTATGTCATAACTCGATTCCTTTAATGTTTAGGCATTTGGGATTCCACATTTTTACTATTTATGAATGTTTCATTAAAAACCCTTTTGGGTATAAATTTTTATCTGCATTTCAGATTATTTCTTTAGCGTAGATTCCTGGAAGGGTAGAGATGATTTTAAGACTTTTTGATTCATCTTGTCAAATTACTTTCTATAGAAGTTGGATGAGTTTGCATCTGCTAACCATCCTTTTTGTGCACTGAAACAGCCCTTCCAATTCCACCTTTCTGAGCTTAGATGTAATTCTGGCATTTGACCATAGCAGTGGCTCAGTGCCACCTGAGTGTAAACTATGATGCTCAGTTTGGGGATAGAAATTGTTAGAGCTCCTTATAACCAGAGGGCCAGGCACTGTGCAATACAACTGACATCACTATTATGTTGTGTTATCCTAGAACCATTGTTGAGGAAGGACCTTCCCTGAGCACAATGACCCAAATGGGCAGGAACTACCCTAGGACCAAGTGAGCTGCTTGGGAGAGCTGGGTCTGAGGCATTGCTCCTACTGTTGGGCCTAAGTCCTACTTATGCACACCTTAAACATCTGCAAAAGTTGGTGTTCATTGAAGATCTGTTGGTTGAATGATTGGGAAACCTTTTTGTACACTTAGTCCAAGGTGAGGGTGGTAATTATGTGTCATGTTCAGGGAGCACACAGATAAGATGGAGGTGTGGGCAAATATATGTCAGGCGCAGAAGACACAGCTGAGGTTAAGGGGAGGACCTATAGGAGTGACAGAGTCATAGGAGTCAAACTGCAGTGAATGTTCCTATACAGTACCTGGATCCTTGAGGCACTGATTTTAGGCTGGCTTCAGAAGGGATGTGATCTTACATTTAACACCCTCAGGTGAGTACTTGGGTCAGAGTGTTTTCCAAGGGAATACTTAACTGTGACCACTTTGAGGACAAGTACCTGGTCAAATTGCCCTATGGCCCCAGAGCCTGGCAGTATTCAGCACCTGACAGTGCTCAGTGAATTTCAGGAAGATGGGAGCACTGAGTTCAGAGCAGAGGCCCAGAGGTGTACAGAGCAAGGACTCTCTCCTTGAGGTGTGTGCCTAACGTTTAACTTCCATCTCTCCAGCTGGAAGATCTAGAAGTCACTATAGCTGATCACATTCAAAAGGTTATGAAGCTGAACTTTGAAGCTGCCTGGGATGAGGTAGGAGATGAGTTTGAGAAGGAGGAAACATTCACCTTATCTACCACCAAGACTCTTGAAGGTAAAATCCTTGGCTACTGTTGAAGTACTTCTCATATTCCCTCCCAGATCCTTATTCTCTAGGATCCAGGGCCATGACTATAGCATATACTTCAGATGCTACTTCATTAAAAGCCACTCAGAGCAGGGTTAGGGGATGGAGGAGTTGTGATGGCACATAGTAGGCAATTTATGTGGCTTAACTAATACAAAGTAATATTGAATGTAAACTTAATTGAAAAATGAAACTAAAAAAAAAAGATATAGCTTAATAATACTAGGATTTCTCCCTACAGAGGCTGTGGGAAATATTGTGAAATTCCTGGGAATGCACCCTTGTGAGAGGTCAGACAAAGTGCCCGATAACAAGAATACCCACACGTTACTCCTGGCCGGTAAGCAACAGTTCCTGTTGGGAAGGGCCTGGGTAGTTTGTAGCCTAGATGCCATTGCATCCTGGGCTCTGGGCTCCTGCTGGGAACACAGAGAGTCCAAATTCCTGGTATTGAAAATTCAAAGTGGTGACAACTTCCAGTCAAGTTGGAGGTATAAATAGACTTGCTTCACTTCCTTGCACGACCATAAGAAGGATCACAACTAACCTCAAAACGAAAAACACCCAGAACTGCCAGAAAATCAAACTGTATGGAAGTCTGATAAACAAAGATTTAAAGAAGCCATATTCATCCAGACCAGTAGGAGGGCCAGAGACAGGGAGCCAGGACAGAGAGAGCTCAGTGTGGCAACAGTGAGGCAGCCAGTGGAACACACCGCCCCACATTCACATGTGGTAGACGAAATCAGGAGGGATACCTTGGGAGCAAGTGAGACCTTGGGAGCAAGCGATCCTAGCCCCAGGCCAGACTGCAGCCCAGGGTTCCAGCATCAGGAAAATAAAGCCTTATACCTTCTGGCTGTAAAAACCAATGGGGGTTGGGGTGGCAGAAGAAACTGCCAGTCTCTTGGAAGAGGTAGTTTAAAGGGCCCACACAGTCCTACAACGAACGCAAATTTACCCACTATGGAAACCACCACTGGGGCAACAGCTAGATGGGACACCAGTTGCATGTGGAAAGGGGGTGAAGTGACTGGAAACAGCACAGGTGTCGAGTAAGCCTCAGCAGCGTTGACCTCTCTCCAACCCCTCCTCCACATACAGAGCCAATAAGTGGTGAAGTGGATTGCCCCACCCTGGTGAATACCTAAGGCTCCACCCTATACAACTTAACAGGTACACTAAGACAGTCAAAGCAGCTCTACATAATTAATACACAGGAACAAACACAGGGAGGATACCAAATCGAGGAGACAGATATGGCCCAGAGGGTTTTAGCCAAGATGGAGGCATGGGTAGAAGAAAACCCTTCAGTTCTTCAAACAACCAAAAGGAGGATAACAACCAATCTAAAATCAATAAACAACCAGAAGTGCCAGAAAATCAAACTGCATGGAACTTCAATAACCAAGGAATTAAACAATCAAACAGGCTGGTAAGATGGGCAGATGGAGAGAACCCGCAGAAAGGCAGGGGGCCAAGCAGGCCAGGCTGCCTCAGAGAAGCTGCATCGAGGTGGTGGATTGTGTGGGAGAGACTAGCTGAATGGGAAACAGACTCAGAGCTGGCTGTGGACTATGGTGGGGGTTGCCATGGTGGGAGAAACTCCCAGTCTCACACAAGAGTCCAGAATCTGTTAGAAATTGGGGCTAGAGTTGAGCAGGCAAACTGTATTGTTCCCTCTCTGGCCCCTCCCCCACAGACAGTGACACAGCACAGCAACGAAGGCTGCCTGCCCTGGTGAATACCTAAGGCCCTGCCCCCTTACAACTTAACAGGTGCGCCGAGACAAAGAAATAGGGTCCAAATGAAAGAACAGCGCAAAACTCCAGAAAGGTCTAAGCAAGGAGAAGATCGCCAAACTAGCTTATGGAGAGTTCAAAGCCCTGGTAATCAAAATGCTCACAGAACTGATTGAACTTAGTCGAAAAATGAAAGAATAAATTAAGGATACCCAAAGTGAAATAAAGCAGAATATTCAGGGAACCAACAGTGACAGGAAAGAAAGCAGGACTCAAAGTAATGATTTGGAACAAAAGGAAGAAATAAACATCGACTGGAACAGAATAAAACTACAAGAATTCAAAAAAAGGAAGAGATGCTCAGGAACCTCTGGGACAAACTGAAATGTTCCAATATCTGAATTATAGGGGTGCCAGAAGGAGAACAACAGCAAGAAAATGAAAACTTATTTGAACAAATAATGAAAGAAAACTTCCCCAGTTTGGCAAAGGAAATAGACTTCTAGGAAGTTCAGGAAGCCCAGAGGGTCCCGCAGAAGTTGGACCCAAAGAGAAACACATCAAGACACATCATCATTAAGCTACCCAAGATTAAATATATAGAGAGAGAATCCTAAAAGAGGCAAGAGAAAAGGATAGAGTTAGCTACAAAGGAGTGCCTATAAAGGGTATCAGCTGATTTCTCAAAAGAAACCTTGTAGGCAAGAAGGGGCTGGAAAGAAGTATTCCAAGCCATGAAAGGCAAGTAATCCAAGATTACTCTATACAGCAAAGCTTTCATTTAGAATGGAAGGTCAGATAAAGCGCTTCCTAGATAAGGTCAAGTTAAAGGAGTTCATCACCAGGCCCTTATATGAAATGTTAAAGAGACTCATCTAAGAAATCGAAGAATGTCAAAAACTATGAACAGTAAAATGACAGCAAATTCACAACTATCAACAAATGAACCTTAAAAAAAAAAGAAAAACAATGAAAACAGAAACTAAGCAAACAACTAGAACAGGAACAGAATCAGAAATGTGATCATGGAGGGTTTTCAGTGGGAAGAGGGAGGGGAGGAATTAGGGCAAAAAGGTACAGGGAAGAAGAAGCATAATTACTAGGAATAAAATAGGAAGAGGTCAAAAATGGTGGTATAGGAAACAATTCAAAGAACTTATAGATACAATTCATGGACATGAACTACAGGGGGGAAATGCTGTAAGGTTGGGAGGTGCAAGGTGGAGGGGGATAAAGGTGGAAAAATTGGGAAAACTGTAATAGCATAATCAATAAAATATACTTGAAAAAAATAAAAGAAATATGGCTCAAATTAAAGGGTATAACAAAACCTCAGAAAAAGAACTAAGTTAAACTGAGATAGCCAACCCATGAGATGAAGAATTCAAAACTGGTGATAGTGATGCTCAGATAATTTATTGAATATGGCAAAATTATAATGGAAGAAATGAAGTCTACACTAAGTGAAATAAAGAAAAATCCACAGGGAACCAACAGTAAGGGAAGGAAGTCAGAGTTCAATAATTTGGAACATAAAGAAGTAAAGAACCAGAACAGAATGAAGAAAGAAGAGTTCAAAAAAGTGAGAGAATAAAATGATTCTGGGGAACCTCCAGAAGTGTCAACTGCTGAATTATAGGAGTGCCAGAGGAAGAGGAAGAATCTGAAAATGTAATGAAGGAGAACTTCCCCAATCTGGCAAGGGAAATAGACTTCCAGGAAGTCCGGGAAGCTCAGAGAGTCTCAAAGAAGTTGGACCCAAGGAGGAACACACCAAGGCAGGTCATAATTATATTACCCAGGATTAAAGACAAGGAGAGAATCTTAAAAGCAGCAAGAGAAACCAAGAGAGTTACCTACAAAGGAGTTCCCATTAGACTGTCAGCTGATTTCTCAAAAGAAACTTTGTAGGCAAGAAGGGACTCGCAAGAAGTATTCAAAGTGTTGAAAAGTAAGGACCTATATCCAATATTATTCTACCAGCAAAGGTATCATTTAGAATGCAAGGGCAGATAAAGTGCTTCCCAGACAAGGCAAAGCCAAAGAAGTTCATTATATGAAATGTTACAGGGACTTATTTAAGAAGAAGATGATCAAAACTATGAACATTAAAATGACAACAGACTTATGGAAATGAGGGAAAATGGCCATGGGGACAGACCAGGTCGTGGCACTTGGCCTCATGGCTGTTAGCCTGATCATCTTCACCTACTACACTGCTGGATGATTCTCTTGGTCCCCAGCACCACCAATTTAGGGCAAGTGCTCCATAAACAACTATTAAATGAAGGAAGGAAGGAAACAAACCAAGGCACACAAAATGTCATCATCTTAAAGTAAAGCAAATGTCCCAGTGGTTTGATTGAGGTCAGCCCCTGAGATGGTAGAGGTGGAAGGTAGGGTTTGGGGGAGCTGAGAGCTCTTCCAGCAATGCCAGCCATTCATCAGCAGCCAGCGTGTTATCCACAGATATTTCCTATCCCGAACCTATGCCATTGCCATCTGACTAGCTGCTGGTCTCCTGCTTCTCCTGTTTGTGGGAGTATTCATCACCTATGTGATGCTAAAGAACCAGAAGGTGACCGGGAAGGCTCAGTGAGGGCCCAAGGAGGATGACATTGCTGACGCCTTCTCTGGCACCCCTCCAGGGCATACCAAGGGTGGGGTCCCACAGGGCTTGTCCAGGCGTTGCTGCCCCCTGGAGCATGGCTGCCCTGGAGATGCCCCTGAGGGTTGGAGCCATTCACCTTTGACCAGAACCCTACTCCCCTGCTGACTCTGCCAGAGCCAGGAAGGAGTACCTGGAAGTCTCCCGCTCTCCCTCTTCTGGCTCAGGGTCTGAAAGATGCTTGTTTTCCCTACCTCACCTTCATATCCCCTGTTACTTTTCCCTCTGGGTTTTACCCTCTTACCTCAGTTTCCCTCCTGTTACTTGCTGATGTTTGAAATTGGCAGGTTCTGAGACATCACCTGGTTCGTCCCCACATTTCCTTTTCCTCCATGAAGATAGCTTTTTCAGTTCTGACATAGCCTGTACCCCACAGGACTTCTGGATTTGAAAAGCCTAGGGAAAGGACTGACAGGCCTTGGGACCAGCACCAGTCCCTAGGGCACATTAGAATGATAACAGCAGGCCCTCGGACCTACTTTTCATGGAGGCCCAGCCCCTCAGCCCCTAGTACTGGCCTATTGAGGAGATCTGGACAATAAACATGGATGGTGTGTTTAAAAAGAAATAAAATGACAACAAACACAATTACCAACAACTGAATCTAAAAAACAAAAACTAAGCAAACAACTAGAACAGGAACGGAATCATAGATAATGGAGATCATTTGGATAGTTACCAACTGGGAGGGGGAAGGTGGGGAATGAGGGAAAAGGTACAGTGATTAAGAAGCATAATTGGTAGGTACAAAATAGAGATGTTAAAAATAGTGTAGGAAATGGAGAGGCCAAAGAACTTAGTATGCACTACCCATGGACGTGAACTAAGGTGGGGGGATTGCTGGATGGAAGAGGGTTGTTGGGTAGAGGGAGGCAAAGGGAGGAAAATTTGGACAACTGATAGCATAATCAATAAAATATACTTAAATTCACAAAGTAAAAAAAGGCCTGCAGTGAAATGTCTCCCTCCTGACCCCTGCTGCCAGTCATCCAGTTCCCTTCCAATGGGCAACCATTGTTACTATCACAAACAATGCCAGTATTTCCTTCCAGCAATTTTTTTTTAAAGATTTTATTTATTTATTTTTAGAGAGGGAAGGGGGAGAGAGAGAGAGAGAAACATCAATGTGCGGTTGCTGGGGAACATGGCCTGCAACCTAGGCATGTGCCCTGACTGGGAATCGAACCTGCGATGCCTGGTTCGCAGCCCGCGCTCAATCCACTGAGCTACGCCAGCCAGGGCCCTTCCAGCAATTTTTAAAAATATTTTTAAATTTATTTTTAGAGAGAGGGGTAACGAGGGAGAAAGGGATGGAGAGAAACATCGATGTGGGGCCTGGCCCACAACTCGGGCATGTGCCCTCACCAGAAATTCAACTGGCAACTTTTTAGTCCATAGGCTGGCACCTAATCCACTGAGCTACACCAGGCAGGGCTTCTTCCAGTGATTTTATGGATATAAAAGTTAATATGTATATATTTTCCCTTTTTAATTTCGAATGTGTGGCCCAGTTGGGGCATTGTCCTGTAAACCAAAAGGTTATGGGTACAATTTCCTGCCAGGGCACTGGCCTAGTTTACAGTTTCAGTCCCTGGTTGGGGTGCATACAAGAGGCAGCTGATCAGTGTTTCTCTCCTTTTCTTTCTTCCTTCCCTTCTGGGTCAATGAGCGTGTCCTCAGAGAAGGGTAAAAATTTTTAAAACTAAGTAAGTTTTTAAAAATTCAAATGTTTATGTACAAATGGTTTTATTTTTCACTTGACAGTGCATCTTGGAAATCTCTGTCAACAGTTTCCTAATTATTTAAGAAATTGTGGTAAAATACATAACATCAAATTTACTATTTTATCCATTTTAGGTGTACAGTTCAATGGCATTAAGTATATTCATATTATTGTGCAGGTATTGCCATTATCCATTTTTAGAACTTTATTTTAATGTTCCCAAACTGAATCCTCATTTTTTTTGGTAGCTGCCTGAAATTCCATTGTGTGGATATACCATAATTTTTTTTTTAAGATTTTATTTATTTATTTTTAGAGAGGGAAGGGAGGGAGAGAGAGAGAGAGAGAAACATCAATGTGTGGTTGCTGGGGGCCATGACCTGCAATCCAGGCATGTGCCCTGACTGGGAATCGAACCTGCGATGCTTTGGTTCGCAGCCCGCGCTCAATCCACTGAGCTATGCCAGCCAGGGCGATATACCATAATTTTATAAAACCAGCCTGGGTTAATGAACATTTAGATTGTTCCAGTCTTTTGATATTACAATGTTAAAGTGAATAATCACATATACATATGTGTACATACACACACATACTTTATTTTGCTTGTGTGCACTGAGGTCCAAGTACATTTCTCATTTTGATAAATGTTTCCCATTGCCTTCCATAGAAATTGTGTGCCTTCTCATACTCTGGACAATGCAGTGTGTTATCAGACTTTATATGACCTTTGCCAGTCTGGGTGGAAAATGCTATCTTGGTATAGTTTTAGTTTACATTTCTTGTATATTGAATGACTTCAAGCATCTTTGCAAATGTGAAGTACCATTTGTATTTACTTCCTGTTTTGTGAATTATTTTCATATTTGTCTAATTTTCTAATAGGAATGGAATTTGAAGCATTCATCATGGGAATTTTTAAACACAAAAAATTGAATAGTACAATGAACCCCCCATGTGCTCATCTTCCAACTTCAACAGCTATAGCATCTATAGCCCTATTCATTGTCTTCCTCGCCAGATTATTCTAAAGCAAATTACAAATACAGCATTGTATATGTAAATCTTTTGTATTTGTATGTTCCTGTAAGAGATAATGACTATTTTAGGGGGGGATACAGTTATCACATTTACAACAATGAACAGAAGGAAATAGATTTTTTTCGAGTGTTTATAAACAGGGTTGGGAGGAAGCTCTGCTTCAGTGCCCTGCTCACAGCTGACAGTCCCTAAACCCATGTTTCTGGCCACAGTGAAGCAACCCAGTCCCCTGGGTCTTGCTGACACCTGCTCTGTGGTTTGATACATGGTGGGGCTGTCCCTTCATCTGTGCTCTTAGATTCAGCCAACGTGTGAGAGCCTCTGTGATACCAGGGAAACCCTTTTATATCCATTAATTCATTTGATCTTTGGCAGAATCTTAAAATATGATTAGTATTATCTCTTACTTGTTGAGGATACTAAAGCCCAGAGAGGTCAAGTGACTTGTGCAGGGCCTCACTCAGAGATTTTAGCCCAGTTTTCCTGTTCCCAGGCCCGCTTTCCAGTTCACTACCCCAGAGCTGCCCTGATCAGTTGCTACAAATGCCACTTAAGCATAACCTCTGCAGCCACCTTCTGCCTTATACACCTGTACTTCTCTCTTTCCTTCTAGGTGTGTTCCGTGGTGGTCATGACATCCTGGTGCGCTCCCGGCTGCTGCTTTTAGACACAGTTACGATGCAGGTGACTGCCAGAAGTTCAGAGGAGCTGCCAGTAGACATCATCTTGGCATCTGTGGGCTGAGGCCACCCTGCATAAACCCTACTCCTACCCTTTCCCCCCAACATCATGCAGAATTCAGACCTTCCTCCTGTACCCAGTGGAAACTCCTTCCTAAGCCTCTGTATTCAAAAACAATTAGGAATCATTTTTAATTTAACCTTTACCCCAGGACTGTTGGGGGTAACTTTTTTTTAAAGGATACTTTTAGCTTCTATTAGAACTTGCTGCCCTACCTGCCAGGGAAGGACATCACAAGTTAATAAAATGCTCGCATCTCTTGAACTTATCCCTAGAGAAACCATCTTATCCTTATAAATAAACCAGCATGTTATTTACTGAATGACTGTTACTTCTGCAGACTCATGTTTAGGGTCTCCACCTTCCCCTTTTGGCCTCCCCACAACCAAGAACACCTATCCCCTGTACATCCGTAGCAGTCAAAGGGTTGCCATGAGGCGGGATCCTCTCCTCCTCATTCATATCTGTCCAAGCCCCACACCCAGGAACAGGAGCAGTGCAGTTTTGCTGAGGGAATGACACCAGCTGACAGGCTTTGAGTGCATGCATTTATTCTTGCATTTTCACAAATACACTTTTTTTCTATGATACATGGAGGTCCCAGAGGGTTTTGGATCAATCAGCATTAGATCTGAAGTAGAATGTGTGCTGGAATTTGCCTGCTCCTACTTTGGTCCAATTCAGGAAATGCACAGACGGGAACAGCCTTTACAGAGCACTTTATTGGCTCCAGATGCAGAAATCCTTGTTTTATGCCCCAAGGAAGCAGCCTCAGAGGCCACCTCAGCTGCATTTGTAAATTCAAGACAGGTGGTTTTACTTTGTGGCTGAAATACAGCTGCAAAGCCCATTTTTAAAAATCCAGGCGTCATGTCGTGTTTGGTGTAATTCAGTGGACCTGCAAACCAAAGGACCGCTGGTTCATGTCTCAGGCCGTAATGCCTGGGGGGCATTCAAGAGGCAGCCACACGTTGATAATTCCCTCCCTGAAAATAAGTAAAGTATTTTATAAAAAAATCCAGGCCTCATCCTGAGAGACCACGATGGGTAAGGAGGTGAAGGTGAGAGCCTTGAGAGGGCTCATTCTGGTGCCCACTGAAGTTAGAAGTAACATGTTTGATTCGTGAAAGCTTTTCTGATGGTCCAATATTTGCCCCAAACTATCAGACAGTTCATAGGAAGTAAAATGTTTTCTTATTTCACCCCTACCGTGACCTGGTGCCCTACAGTTACCTAGCATCTCTGCCAGCGTCCTTGGAACGAGCCTTGCCCTTGCGGATTCTTCCCTAGCCCTATTCCTTCGCTTTGCTGTAGAAGGGCAGTTAACCCCGCAGGGATGGGAGGTGAGCAGACGAATATGGAGGAAAGTGGAGCTCCAAGAACCCTATTATCAAGGAGTCCGTAAAGGCAACCCTGGTCCCCTGAGGCACTTAGAGAATGTTGAGATCCCAGGGACTACGTCATGATGGGAAAGGGAAAGAAACCTGAACTGCCCCGGGGTTAGATAAATCAAGGGAGCCGCCCCGTACTTGGAGGTGGGGCTAGGCTACGTCACTGGGGCGGGGCCAGGAGCGTGGCCTGCAGAGTGTGCGAGCGGAGAGTGACGCTGGCTGCCAGCGGGACCCAAAGTAAAGGTGAGACCGTCGGGGTAGCCGGGCGGAGTTAGAGTGAGGAGATATAGACTACTGGTGCTGGTCGAGGTGCGGGTGAGGTGACACTGGCGGCCGACTGGGCCAGGGCTGAGGTGGGGGGTGAGGCAACTCTGGAGGCCGGTGGACGCCGAAGTGGGGAGGTGGGATAGGGCCAATGGCGGGACCATAGCGCTGTCCCGGAGGGCCCAGGTGACGCCAGCGGGCGGCCTTGGGGCCACCTTGATACCGAGACTTGCTCCGGAGGTGGGGTGTTGTGGCCTGGGGGTCCCTGGTACTGGAGAGCACAGGAGCCACGATGGATAAGAAAGGCTAAATTTGGATACTACCCAGGGGTGGCATCTAGTTTCCATCATTGGGATTAGCTGGTGCTCGCTTGGTAAGAGGCTCTAATTAATCCCAGGAGGGAGCAGAAGGAAAGGGAAGTGAAGACGAGACAATATGGACAAAAAGAGTCACCCAGAGGAGGGAGCTAGTGGCTCAAACCTTCTCCCAATGTTTTGGAACCTAAAGGTTGTGAGAGGCTGCGTTGAAGAATGTGCGGGCGAACATCCTGCCATTTACCTAGAGATGTTCTCACGAGAGCTTGTGCCTATCAGGATCGGCAGGGCCAGCAGCGGCTTCCAGAGTGGAGACACCCTGACAAGTACTGCCCCTCTTACAACAACAGCCCTCAATCAAACAGCCCAGTGCTTCTGTCTCGACTGCACTTTGA